>JAPFFP010042197.1:0-14370 GCA_026153255.1 Solanum medicagineum | reverse complement strand
AGTGTCAAGCTCATAAGCATATATAAACATAGTATCCAACAACACCTCTACTAGGGAATGGAGCGGGGGCCAAGACACTTCCCGGGCTGACCCTCAAAATAATAAGTATCCATCATAAAGAATAAGTCTCAACATAGCATGAGTAAAAGTAGATATTGTGCTCAGAGTTGAGGACTCACCAAAGCTTTTTTCAAAGAACCGAACTAGCCATGTGAAGGAGGATGATCAACAGGAGCTCCGATCTCTACATGGTAATATCATATAGG
Organism: Solanum medicagineum; assembly: GCA_026153255.1. Lineage (NCBI taxonomy): Eukaryota > Viridiplantae > Streptophyta > Magnoliopsida > Solanales > Solanaceae > Solanum > Solanum medicagineum. The sequence goes on along the minus strand of JAPFFP010042197.1, from coordinate 14,104 downwards.
TATAGAGTATGCATTAGTACTTGGAATGTAATAAGTATGCATGGTGCAATACATCAAAGACCTAAGCCTTAATATTCGAAATGCATAATTATAATCAATAGATATATAATCTCAATATGACATACATGATCAATGCTCTTGATAAAACATGCTTACAAAACATTTCTTTTGCACATCTTGTTCAACACAATAGAGTGACATAATTAGCTCATCCAAGTACCTTGTACTAGAGGATAGGGAGTATAAAATGAGTTATGGCCCCTTCTAGAATGTAACGGACAGTACATGGTATTAGGTCATACATGAGGGTAAGGTATACAACATGGTTCATAACCCTTCACGTAGATACTAGGTAATGTATCATAATAAGTCGTATATGAGGATAAGGTATACAACATGGTTCATGACCCCTATATATAGGCATTTGTCTTATACTAGAGGGTGAGGGGTACAACATGGTTCATGACCCATTCTAGTAGGCTTCACAATTCACAAGAGCATAAAACTTAGCATAAGAACTCCATAGTTCATGGGTAGATCATAAAGACTTATCATGACTTCAATACATGCCTGGGAGCCCATAATTAACTTGAAACACTTGACTTATAAAATCATACAATAGCTTATCAATGACTTGAGAATTCTTATCATGTAATTTCATCAAACACATGATGGGTTCATGACACTTGTTCAAAATCATGCAACTCAAGAATAGAACAAGAAGAATAAATTCAATCTCAATCAATCACCAATATGGTAGTAAAACCCTCATTTAGGGTATCTTGAAATTCATCTCAAAATTCACAATAGCTCATAGTTTTCACAGTTCACATCATACATAACTTCAATAGATTTAAACAACTCATGGTGTGAGATTAAAATAGATACTTATGCATAATCATTCAATACTTGGTAAACGCCAACATAATTTACGTTTATAATTCATAATAAGAGATACCCATGAGTAATACAACTCAAAATCATGTAATATTCATAAAAAGGGAAGGTTAAACTCCATGGGTGAAAGAACCCATGGATAAGACCCATATACCTTAAACCTTGAATCTCTAGAAATGAACTTGAAAGAGACTTGAAGCTTGAGATGGTTTCTTGAGTTCCAAAATTGAGCTTCAAATCCTTGAATTGAATGACAGATTTGATAAAGTCTTAGAGAGATTTTAGAGAGAGTTTCGCGAATTCTAAAGTTGAAAAAATAGTTAAGTGTGGAAGATTTCACATTTAAATGGGCATTGGGTTATGAATAACCCAATGCCCTTGAACCAAGTTGTAAAAACAGGGCACAACATGCATTGGTCCGCACCATTGGCACGACGTGGACCAAACGCAGAGCCCCAATTACAAGTGCACGCCCCAAGCGCGTCACGGACTGGGCGCCCACATCCATTGGAATTCATAAAATTAGCAAAAATTATTTTTTGCTATAGGTCTTCTAAAATCTGGGTTATACCCATTTCATACTCAATTTTGCCCCCTGCTCAAGAATATAAAGTCGGATTTCTAAAATCAAGCACAAATTTTGAGATATATGTAAGTTACGATTATGGGACATTCCGAAGCACATGAGGGGTGTTTCAAATTTACTGGTCCTAAAAGTTCTCTCTGGACAATATTATCAATAATAAATTGTGATTTATGTATATAATATTAATAACAATTATCAAATGCATATATATAGAATTATTAAAATACACACCATAATACATCAATAACATTATTGTTTACACAATTACTTCATGAAGAAAAGAAAAAAAAAACTAACATCCTTTATCAAATAATATAAATGCAAATGTTGTGTTGGCTTATCCAACTTCCTAGGCGCTTTGAGTTACAACACTGCATTTTTCATGTATGAAAAAAAGTCAAATTCAACAACTATTTTGGTCAAGCGTAGATCTAGTTTGTGTCTAGCCTATAGAGGTGAGTTGATTTTCATGTGTTTATGGGGAAAACATACTTTCAATCAAGTAGAAAATCACTACTAAAAAACTGCGGAAAAAACACACAACAAAGTGATGGACTACGTCACTTTTTTGGTCAAATTCGATGGAAAAGCGATACAGTCACTTTCGTCGCTATAACAATCCTTAGTTTCGGAGCCTAAAAAGTGCAAAAAAAGTTGGACTAGAAATGCTTAGGGTAATTCCACAAAGTCAAGTTCATGGCCAGTGGTTTATACCAAAGCTGTAGACCGGGCTTGTGGAAAGGAACCCTAGAAAGTTGGAAAATTTTCTAAGTGAAAAAAGGTTCACAAAGCCATTGACGACCCGTATAAAAGTTGACGACTCGTATAAAAGTTGACGACTCATAGAAGGAGTCATAGGTATGACTTCCAAACATGAAGAACATTTGGAGTTTCTGAAAGGAGGACCACGATTAATAGGATGGGTTGAAGTCTCTTTCACTACCCATAGAATGCCTTTGTAAATAGAGGTCCAAAAATAATAAAATTTTGCAAAGTGTGGAAGTACTCCACGAGGCCATCCACGACCTGTGGATTGAAGGATGGCACATGGAAAGTGGTTTCATGGTTTAGGTTTGGTAAGCAGTTTATAACGATTGGAAATAGCGAACAGGACAACAAGGACCACGACCCATGGCTCTATCCATGACCCATAATCAGAGTCTCATGGTTCTTGTGCGACAATTATAATGAAGGGTTTTCAGAAAAGCTATTACAATCTCTCAACCTTGCCACCTCTGCCTGGTCATGGGGTGTTACAAGATCCAGCGGTACCAATGCAACATGAAAATGAATGACCAAGGGTCACCATTTGGTGTATTGTCAAATGGTTCAGTGATAAGGCCCCTAGATTGCCATTTTGATTGACAAAACTCATCAAACGGTTATTTTTTTCAATTTTGATGATTAGTTGACTTAAGTAAAAGGTTAGTTTTGATCTTTTACCCTTAGTTAACTTCTCTAATCCTATCATATAGCCTAATGCCCTCCCATAATTGCATAAACCCTTATAAACATTAGATTGTTTACATCCAAAGTTCTCCCTAAGAAGAAGCTAGGGTTCTTCTTCTTCAAGTGCAAATCAAAGATTTCTTCAAAAGATTTTTCTTTTCCAGGCACGTAAGGTTATCTAAAACATGGAAATAGTTCTTTCATATGCCCCATAAATCGAATTAATTGAACTGTAAATGATTTAGCCTTCCGTGAATGTTTTCTTAAGATATTCCTTAAAACCCAGAATATTTCTTCATGATATTAAATGGTTGATAATTCTTATGAGTTAATTTCTTGAATACATGAATTGCATCATTTGCTGTATAAACCTCGAGTATATTGTCTCTTAAATTTGAATGTCTAGATGTATTGATTGGGAATAGAACCATGAATTGTGGATCCTATAAATGTGAATAGTATTGAATACGAATGTAACCTTGACGAGATATGATAGGTTGATTGTGAAGGGATTGAATCTCTATGACGGTTTTCTTGAGAATTTTCTTGAAATATATATACCTTGCGTAATACTGCATAAAAAATACTTTTACAAACTTGATTCTTGGGCAAATGATTTGAACTTCTATTGTAAGTATAAACCTTAATATTCCTTGATTGAAACTTGCATGAATGAACCTAGAGGATGAGTCTAGAGCCTTGGTATGATGAATCTTGATTGTGATTATGATGTGAACGTGATGATAGTGTTGATAGAGCTAAATGGCCCCCCTGAGTCCTCATAAATTGAACTCAAATGATTGACCTAAATTGATAGTCCTATTAAATTTTCTTTTGTCCAAATTACTTTGCAAGATGTGATTGGGAATAAATTAGATGGTTGATAGGCTTAAAGGATCGATTGTGACAGAATTGATGTACTGAAAAACTCCTTATGAGACTTATTGGTTGGCTTGAGTGTCTTATGAGCATTGAATCTTTAGAGGAGTATCAAGCACCAAATTAAATGAGTGTAAAGTCCAACTCAAACTCAATAACTACATCGCCAAACGTAGGAGAGGATTGAAATAGTTAAGTCAGATATTTTCTCTTGATAGGTCCTTGAAACAATAGAGGACTTGATTGATTGTATCAATGATTGATTGATTCATTATTTACCCTGACAATGTATTAGACGATTGTGGTTACATCAACGAGATTGTTGTACGATCATTGTCTCATAAGTGATTATTGTCGGATAAGAGAAACTCCAATATAGGTCTTGATAGTACTCTGATTGGATCGGATTGTATTGTATATGATTGGTCTATATCTAAACCTTGCTCTTACTTTGACTTATGACATGTTGATCGAGTTTCTTATTTTCTTGATTTGAGTTATCTGAGTTGGTAATATTCTATCCTGATGCCTGTTCTATGATGCCATTTTACATACTTGTATATCCCTTCTACTGATGTCTATTTGGACTTGCATCATTTTCTAATAAAAAGACACATATTAGATATCATTAATAGGTGCATTGTTGAGGATCTATTCGCATTCAGCTGATTAGTGAGACCTCCTTGTTTTTCGAGGATTTCTGTAGTATTATCATCTAGCTATAAGAGTTTAGGTTTGTTTTATTTGATTTGATGTAGCCATGAACCTATCATTGGTAGCACCATCTAGATAGTAGTCATAGAGACTTCATAGACTACATTGTTGAATTATTGATTTGATAGAGTTTTGGTTAGTTTCTTTCTTACTAGTGTTGGGATTGGATTGACTGGTATACAACCTTTATATATATGGATTTTATTATCATATTTTTATTGAGTTACTCTTTGATTGCTGGTGTCTTTCGCTGTTAGATTGTGATTGAATGGATGTGATGAGGCGAAGTGATTTGCTTGGGAGCCAGTAATAATTTTCGAGCACTGGCCACGCCAAGGATACCCTCCCAGAGCGTGGCACTTATTTTTATTTTTTGTATTTGTGGCCTTATTTTTATCAAAAAAATTATAATGTTCTTTTATCATTTTTTAAAAATATGGATCATCTATCTTTCACTATTGCTATCCTCTGTGATCAGGAGATACAACCACTAGCATCAAGCACAAAAAAATTGATATCTCTGATTATCTATTTGAATGTGGAAAATTCATTTGATTCCTTCACAATGCAAATAGAATTTGCAAATCACTCGTAAAGAATGCTATGAAACAATAGCAACACTCAAATGTCGATCCAAGAGTGTCTTGATGCATTAATGCCTGTGGCCCATTTCAATTCTTAACTTAACAAGTTATTAATTCATGCATCCATCCCTATCACTTTCATATTCATCAAAATTGATGTAAACTATCCAACCACGTTATAGAATGTCACTACCCAATATGAGGTCATGACTAAAAGACAACTTAATTCCAAACCCAAGGATAAAGGATACTTAAAGGAGAAACCTCAATAGGTAAAATAGTCATTACATAGTATAATAAATCACCCATAAAACCATATCCAGTACCTGGTGTCACGAGTGTAAAGAGCATCTAAATACATAAGTACTGATGAAATAAGTACATCTCAGTCTTCGAATAGAGATAAAGACTTAATAACTTAGATAGAATCCAATGCCAACTCGAAGCTCTAAGTCACACCACTAGATCTGATAGAAACCAATTGCACGAGCAAATCAACTAGCACGTGGATAATCCTAATGAGAATCTGCAGGGTGGAAAGTAGGGGTGAGCATATATAATATGTACCCAATAGGTTAAACCGACTAGAAATCAGAAATTGAATAAACTATGAAATAATTTCAATGGTCCAATGGGAGCAAGAATTTGCAGGCAGGCCTTTCCTAAATCCATGTGAATTCCTCTTTCCACCTGCAACAAGAAAACTATTCCAGTATCAGTGTTGCCAATTTATATAGAACAGTACGAATAAAGTAAACATATAATATCAATTAAGCCAATGCAAAACGACCACAAGTAATACAATGATATGGTATGCAATGCAATGCAAGGTGAAATCAAGACTGTCGCGCAGCCTGTCGTATACAATCTCAATATATCAACTACCTTGCCACCTAACTCGTGGTCAAGGACTCATGATTATTATCTTAATGTATCAACTGCTTCTTCACCTAAGTGCTCGTGGTCAAGGACTCATGATACGAATCTCAATGTATCAATTACCTTTCAACCTAAGTGATCTTGGTCAAGGACTCATGATACAAATCACTGTTCACAACTTCTAAAAATATCATGATATGTAGTATGACGATACATGCAATCAAGACACAATTATGGAAGCAATATTCTCTCAATAAGTACAATATTTATCAATGTTCTCCAAGTTCGCAATTATATATTCACCCTTTTTTTATACATTTTGGGATATTGTTCTGTTTAAATTTCTCTACCACGTTTTAAAAATCATCATTTCCCAATTTAGTCATAATTCTCAATATTTTTCCAATGCTATGCCAAAAAAGACATACTTTCAGTTATCATTTGTCTCCTATTTAATACTTTTGTTTATCCTTTGATCTTCACGCTCCAATAGTAAAGCGGTCGCTATCAAGTATAAACCTAACCAAAGGCATAGGGGGTTCAACCAAATTGACACCCTAACAATCATTTCAAGTACCAATTGACTATATTCTCTAGAATGGAGGGGGGCGGGCGTTTGTAATTTGAAGTGAAGTAAATACAAAAATAATACTAACAATCACGAAGAGACAATCAATTTGAGGATCAACTTGGGAATTGTGTTCCCCATGATTCACTAACTCAAATAGCTCGTATAACATAAATTTAATTAGGACATCGTATGCAGGATGGTAACTTGGGTTGTTCTAACCCTTTGGTAAAGGTGAAGGTCGAATTTCATCATGGTGATTGGTCGGCATCCATGGTATGCCAACTAACCGTTACCCATTGTCCCAGTCAACCTTTCTTTGGTTGGGTTTGGTTGATTAGAGGAGAGCACATCAATCGAATCCTGTCGCCCATTTCCTTTTCCTATTCATCACTACCTTGGTTAGGATCATGACACTAGGCGTGGTTTGGTGTTGGCCACCACCAAACAACAAGTAATTCGAAGGAAAATGGAAAATACATGCAAATATCCAATCAAAGAAATGCAAATAATCCGGATTATTAGAAACTAGCTACTCATGGTTCCCACAACTCCAAGTTGTGGGGGTTTAGCTACTCACAGCTTAGGAAAAATAACAAACAATGAATAAATAGACATAGTTGGGAGATTACCCAAAGAGAACGAAGAACAATAAACCACCTTCACTTTGGATTCACAAGCTTGAATAATGGAGTTTGATTACAAGTGATTCCAAATCCCCAAATTGGATCTTCAAAGTGAAACCCGAAGTATGTACACTAAACCCTAGAAAATGCTCTCTCGAAAAGATATTCTCCTCTCTACAATCTGATTCAACCTTTAAAACCGTAACTTATACTATTTATACTATTTACAAAAGGACCTTAAAATAAATAAGAAAAGTTAGTCGACAGCAGTTACAACTCATAGGTATGACTCATAGGGTGACCGACGAGTCGTAATCGGGGTTTCATAGTTAGCACTTGGCATTTTGGATTTAACTACTACTATCCATTGTACGAGTCGTGGTCTGGTCTACAACTCGTACCCTGGGCTCGTATGACTGAACTTCAATTTCTCAAATTTTGACTTTTGAAAGCTGTTAATCACTATGATCGTCCCCTACAACTCGTAGCTTGCGCTACGACTCATAGTGGGTTTCGTAGGTCCTCAAATTCAACAAAAAATCTGCTATTTTCCCCCAAGATTAAGATAACCTGTATTTTCTGCAAAAAAAACACAACATATAAAAATCATAAAAAGTCGCATTGAGAACACACAAAATCCCTTGTTTTAGGTATCAAATGCGTTGTATTTTGATAGCACATCAACACCCTTAACTTAGAATTGTTCCTTTTCCTCAAGTGATGACTCAATCTAGATGGATATTAAGCAATACATAGCAATCATCCTCCTGGCATATACTTTACTCAATTTCAACACAGTTACAAAAGCTAGCATTTTCAAAATTTGATTGTATAGCTACCAAGCAAACCAAGGCACAATGATGTATTTGAAAATCCAACTATGAAAAGCTAAGAAGTATCAACATTTCGTAATCACTGAACAAGTCATATCCTAACCATGCAGTGCAAATACCCTTTTAGAAAAGAAATCCCTCTATTTCACTCAATAAACAATCAAAAAAGATTGAGGGACTGTGAAAACATACTCACTCTCACAAACGAGATTCATGCATGATAACCAATGCAATAGGCCTGCCCATATACTCGTACTTCGGACTGTTGACTAGTTGGATCAAAATCACTTTAGGACTTCATAGGCTTGTAACGTAGGCTCATGGGGCTTTGGTAAGGTATTTTTAGGAAATTAGTGACTAAAAGACATTTTTGAACTACATTTTTCAACATTTTCACCTTAATATCTCAATTATTTTGACTTTGTCCTCCCCTATTCTTCATTTTCAAGCTTTTTTGAGCACTTTCTTTTCATCTTTCAGCTTGTGCCTTATTTTTTTAACTCATTTTGCAATTCTTCTCATCTTAAGGTAACTTTTCTTCTTTTTCTCTTACCTGGTATATGATTTTCCATTCTTTCATTCATTCCCAACTAATCACCTCATTTTTGCTACTATACCACAATATTAGCCACCCTCAACTTAAGCTTTTCGCCTGAGGTGAAGTACACAATATCCATTCCCTAAACCAGGGCCACGTTTGGTAGCCACCCTCAACTTAAGCTTTCTGCCTCAGTCAAGTTCACATGTTTAAGGATAGATCAAGGCCAATGTTATTTCACTAGACAAGGTTAGGCTATCTAGGTATTAAGAAAGAAAATGAAACAACCCCAAAAAGTGTCCTAAAATATGCCTCGAAAATGCCCAGAATCATAATTTCCATATATCTTAAAATCCGTGCATTATTTCAAAAATTCGACTTCATATTCATGTTTAGAGGTCAAAATTGAGTGGGGGATGTGTCTATATCAAATTTTAGAGCAACCTTATCAAAATCCAAAAATCGCAAAAATGTGATTTACAGTGAGCCATAGTGTTAAAAAATTGTGCCAGTTTTCCACTTCGGCCAAAGCCTTTGGGTCTTGGGCCTAAGCGTTTCCATACGTGAAAGTACATATACTTAGCCATATTTACTTTCATATCATTCAAGACATCCCCAAATACTCTCTCAAACACTTAGACAATATGTCATCTCAAAATTCAAGTGTCCAAATCTCTTCCGGATCTTAAGGATTTCACTCAAGCTTCAATTCTCTATTTCCAATCTTCGTCAATAGTTCTCCAAAGCTAAGATATGTGGGCTTCAACCAGTGGGTCCTTTCACCATTGTGCCCAATCTTTCTTTTTACCTAAATTGCATGATTCTAAGTTGATTTACTTATGGGTCTTACTTATTATGAATTTCACTGCACACTATATTGGGGTTTCATGATATTGTGACTGTTTTAGCATGTTTTGAGATATAAATCTAAGACCTATTATGAGATATGATGAAGAGTTTTGATGTATATTATTTGAAGGTGTTACCAAGAATTGATGGGTGGTTTTACATTGAGTTTTGCTGCATTATTTCACTCTTGAATTGCATAATTTTACCTTGACATTACATACCAACCAAGTGTTTGATAAAATGTCTAGTTCTGATTCTTGAGTTGTTGAAGGCCTTATACATGACATATGAGTTAAGTAACTTTATGATGATGAAAGTAATGTGGTAATTATGATGATTTCTTGAAAAGTATCCCTAGGTTTGCATGTTGACCACACCTTGTTGAGAGGGTGCTTGCCTTGACCATTATGATGGAGGGTGTGAAGTCCATTAACCATGTTGAGGGGTTGACACCTTAACCACTATGATGGAGGGTGTGAAGTCAATTAACCATGTTCATGGGTTGATAGCTCGACCACTATGATGGAGGGTGTGAAGTCCATTAACCACATTGAGGTTTGATACCTTGACCACTATGATGGAAGGTATGATGTCCATCTACTAATTGAGGGGTATATACCTTGATCACCCTCCAAGGGGGTGCTAAGTCTTGGATTCCACTACTAGTTTTCTTGGTCCATGATGATGGTCTCTTCTTAAATATGTAATATATTCTACATAAGCATGTTTTACTTTAAGCATCATTCATACTTGTCATATTGTTACTATGTTATCTATTGTTCAAGATTATGCAATTCGATTATACTACGTATCTCTTGTTGCATTGCACCCTACATATTTAGAACATTCAAACGTACTAATACATACTTTATGCCTACATAATGTTGCCGTGTAGGAACTGTAGCTCCATTTGGTTATCATTGTCCTCCACATGGCTAGTAATATCTATTCAAGCTAGTTGGTGAATCCTTCATTTGGGGGACAAAGTCTTTGATCTTTTGCTATGTATTAAGACTCTCTCATTCTTTAATGTATGTTGACTATGAGGGTGAACCCGATTACTTGTCTTAGCCCCCACTAAGTATCTATCTAGTAGAGGTGTTGTTGGACATGATGTATTATTATGCTATGAGCCTTGACTCTCTTATCTCTTGATTTTTATGTTATGAAAGTTCTCCCTTAGTTCCTTTGCCCTTATTTCTATTCTCAAATGCTATTTAATTGCTTTTGCGATCATGAATGTGTAATGATATGCTAAGAAGCTTGTTTGGGGTTCTTTCGGGTTCCCCATTCACCGGTCACAACTAGGCCCTAGGTCCGGGTCGTGACAAAATTGGTATCAGAGCACTAGGTTGTTAATAGTCCTTGGCATCCAACACACCACATTGATTAGAGTCTTGCTCATAGTTGCATTTTTCACCACAACTATGAGCTAGAGGTTGTGAGACGTTTTAGAAAATGTTTCCCTTCTTCATGATCTATGGCATGCTTTAGAAATTGGACCGGGTTTTTCCCTCTAACGAATATTCTTTGATCTTCTAGTTGATCATGTTGCTTCAAAGAGGAAGGTGAAGGAAGGTAAGTTGAAGGTTTTGATTTTGATGGATCCGGGTTCTACTATTCCTTTCATTATTACTTTTGGTTGCCAGTAGGCTTCTTGTGTATCCCAAGTGGTTATGTGAACCTATAGTGTCTACCCCCACTCTTGATGAGTATATTGTTTCTAAAAGGTTCATAGGTGTTGTTCTGTGTTCATATTGCATTAGGTCTTGCCTTGTGACTTGTTGGATTTGATGTGGTGGATTTTGATGTCATACTTGGGGTGGATTAGTTGCATTCATAGTTTGTCCCCATTGATTCTAGGGCCCGTAAAGTTAGATTCCAACTTCCTAATGAACCCGTCCTTGAATGGTGGATTGTAAAGTGGTAGTGACGGGGTAAGTCCATTTCTTGACTTAAGGTCCAATTGATCAAGTCCATTTCTTGACTTAAGGTCTAATTGATCTCTAAGGGTTGCATTTATCATCTTGTAAGAGTTAGGGGCATTAAACCTAAGTCATTTCTTTGAGTTGTCCCGGTGATAGATGGGTTCTTGATGTTCTTTTTGATATTGTGAATTTGGGAGTAGTGTCTTTGGATTTGGCTAATGCACCGACTATGTTTATAGGTTTCATGAATAGGGTCTTTAATCCCTACCTTATTGTGTTTGTGGTGGTCCTTGGTAATGGTATGTTGGTTCATTCTTAGAGGTGAGGGAGAGTTTGGTGATCGTTTGAGGGTGATGTTGTGAATGTTGATGCATGTGGGGTTGCTTGTTAATTATGGGAAGTGGCAATATTTGGGAGTAGTGTTGCAAATCTTGGTGATGAAAGGTTGTGTGCTAAATATGGTAAGTGTGAATTGTGGGTTACAACAAGGTGGTTAGAACTCCTTAAGAATTATGATATGAGTGTGCATTATCACCCCGGTAAAGCTAATATTGTGGTCAATGCTCTAAGTAGGGTGTATAGTGGTAGCCTAGCATATGTGGATGATGGTGGGAAAGAGGTGACTAGAGAGGTCCATTGGTTGGCTATATTGGGAGTTAGTTGGAGGAAGTTGAGAATGGTAGTGTAATGTTCTTGATAGTTCCAAATCTTCTTTGGTTGAAGAGGTCTAGTTCAAGCAAGGCCTTGATTCCAATTTGTTAGAGTTAGAAGTTTTTGGTAAAAGATGGTAGAGTGGAGGTTATCTCCCAAGGGGAAGATGGTGGTTTATGGTACCAAGTAGACTATGTGTGTTTAAGGTTGACAAATGGGTTAAAGTTTTTAGGTCTTTATAGGGTTTGGAGGAGAAATTGGTAAGGTTGTATAAGGATTGGAATTACCTAGGGATATGGTTCATCCAGTTCTTCATGCTTCTAGGTTGAGGGGATGTGTTGGTGACTCTAGTGCTATAGAACTCTTTGTGGTTATGTGTGTTGTGGAGGATAAGTTGACTTAGGAGAAGGTCCCGATGGAGGTATTGGATGGAAGGGTGGAAAAGTTGATTAATAAAGGTGTGTCATTCGTCAAGGCCCTTTGGAAGAATCGTGAAGTTGAAAGTGTCTCTCGGGGAGACAGAGAAGGCATGGAGAAGCAATATCCATACCTCTTTCATTCTATTCAAGCTTATGATAACACGTCAAGTCCTTTTTTTCATCTCAAATATTATGTTTCAGCCCTATATCATTTGCATGCATTCATGTTTATGTTGAAAAGTTCATGATGATTTTGACACAAGTTGAGACTTGAAAATGGTGTTTTAAATGTCTTGATTCATTCTTTTTAGGGCTGATTTCTTCAGGATAACTCATCTTATGTACATTTTTTTGACATTCGAGGACGAATGTTCCCAAGGGAGAGATATTGAAACGACCCCAAAAAGTGCCCGAAAATGTGCCTCGAAAATGCACGGAATCGTAATTTCTATGTATCTCAAAATCCGTGCATTATTTCGAACATCCAACCTCATATTCTTGTTCAGGGGGCAAAATTGAGTGGGAAATGGGTCTAACCCAAATTTTAAAGCAACTGTATCAAAATCTAAAAATTGCAAAAATGCAATTTCCAATGAGCATTCGTGCCCCTTGCGCGACACGCCAAGGGTGCGCCATAGTGTTAAAAATGTTCTAGTTTTCCACTTCGGCCCAAGGCCTTTTGGTCTTGGGCCTAAGTGTTCCCATGCATGATACCTATACTTAGTCAAATTTTACCTTCAGATCATTCAAGACATTCCCAAATACTCTCTCAAACACTTAGACAATATTTCATCTCAAAATTCAAATGTCTGAATCTCTTCCGGATCTTAAGGATTTCACTCAAGCTTCAAGTCTCCATTTTCAATCTTCATCAAGAGTTCTCCAAAGCTAAGGTATGTAGATTTCAACCAATGGGTCCTTTCGCCCATGGTGCCCAAGCTTCCTTTTTACCTAAATCGCATGATTCTAAGTTGATTTACTTATGAGTCTTACTTATGATGAATTTCACTGTACACTATGTTGGAGTTTCACAAAATTGTGACAGTTTTAGCATGTTTTGAACTATGAATCTAAGACTTATTGTGAGATTTGATGAATTGTTTTGATGTATATTGTTTGAGGGTATTACCAAGTATTGATGGGTGGTTTTATTGATTATTACTGCATGATTTCACTCTTGAATTGCATGGTTTTACACTAGCATTACACATTCACCAAGTGTTTGATAAAATGTCCGGTTATTGATTCTTGAGTTGTTGAAGGCCCTATGCATGGAATATGAGCTAATTGACTTTATGATGATGAATGTAATGTAATATTATGGTGATTTCTTGAAAAGTATTCCTAGGGTTGCATGTTGACCATACCTTGTTGAGAGGGTGTTTGCCTTGACCACTATAATAGAGGGTGTGAAGTCCATTAACCATGTTGAGGGGTTGATACCTTGATTACCCTCCAAGAGGGTGCTAAGCCTTGGATTCCAAGTACTAGTTTACTTTTCTATGATGATGGTCTCTTCTTAAATATATAATATGTTCTACATAAGCAAGTTTTACTTCAAGCATCATTCATACATGTCATATTGTTATTATGCTATCTATTGCTCATGATTATGCATTTTGATTATGTTACCTATCTCTTGTTGCATTACACCTACATACTAAAACGACCTCAAAAAGTGTCCGAGAATGTGCCTCTAAAATT
>JAPFFP010042196.1:0-14371 GCA_026153255.1 Solanum medicagineum | reverse complement strand
ATAAGATGTTTTCTTTATTTAGAGGCTTTGTAGACCATGTAAAGCAAAGTGAAGTCATGTCTCATACTATAGACACCATGGCCTCAACGGTCTAGTCATATGCATTTTTCCCTTTGGCTTATTATCATTATTTACCTTCTTATCGGCATATCAAACATAGAAACCCCTTATAATATGTATAGAACACATATAGTTACAGGTTGGTTCTCTCGATCCTTATCGGGTGTGCCGGTCCGCCCTACGGGACTTTTAGGGCGTGACATAGGATAACAGTTTGATTCTTGAGCTACACTACCCTGTGACTGGCTGCCCGAAAACTTGTGATGCTATAATCCCTGCTCATTCCTGACCCTCGGTGCAGGTGCACTATTGGATGAAGGTGCTGGTTCGGCTATCGTAGGCTTGAAAGATGAGTGACCTCCATCTCCAGTCCCTCTCTTGCCTATCTCCTGGTCTGATGTCTTGGCCCTCTTGCTCCTGAAATCCTCCCTATCCTGCACCTTCTCCATCTCTACTTGCTGCACATATGTCATCAAACGGGCTATATTCATATCCCAATCAACATCGCATTCCTGCCCTTCTCTTAGTCATTCGAGAGAGCCCGGACACGAAGAGACCTATCCTAGTATGCATATCTGCCACAATAGCCAGAGCATAACGGGAAAGCTAAGTAAACTTGAGGTTGTACTCCCCTACACTCATATTCTTCTATTTCAGATTCAGAAACTCCCTTACCTTAGCCTGCCTCATCTCCCAGGGAAACAACTGTCCCAAAAAGGACTCCTCAAATGCCGCCCAACTAATAGTTGGCGCCCCATCTGCCTTGCTCCCTTTCCACTGATTGAACCAGAGTCTAGCTACCCCCTTGAGCTGGCAGGCAGCCTACTCAAGCCGCTCAACATCACTTATACGCATCACCTGAAACACCTTCTGGAACTCTTCAATGAAGTTCTCAGGATCCTCCTTCACATTGGACCCCATGAATTCTGGTGGGTTCATCCTCAAGAACTCCCTAACTTTGGCAGTATCCGACCCATCATTTCTACCATCTCCCTGGCAACCTCCCTGAGTAGCGATTGCTTAAGCCAAAGTCTGAATAGCCTGGCGAAGCTCAGCATTGGTGATGTCTGCTTGCTGTGGCTGCTCCACAGGCACAACTGGACCTCTAGGTTCCTTAGGAATTCAGCCATGCTGGTTTGCGATTTTGTCCTGGTTAGGCACCCTTTGCCCCTTACTCGTCCGTTAGATCTGTGACGAGGCATTATCTGAAAGACAAGGCGTGAACGCACGAGTTAGAAAGGACTTCACAGAGATACACTCTAAAGCACGAGATAAGGAATAACAAGTAATGTTGACACTTCCTAATGTCCCGTAGCCTCCCTATTATAGATGTGGCGCGCTTCACACCCATAATAAGGACTCTACTAGATACGGTTCCATATACTCCCTAGGACTCTTAAACTCTGTGCTCTGATACAAAGTTTGTCACCCCTCGAGCCTATACCTTGGATATGGCCGACACTAAGAAACTATTTTTGGTCCCAAGCGAACAACTTGGCCTGACTACTTACTTAACAGAAGACTTAAACAACATTTGGAAAAGCTATAAAAGCAACAAGCTAATTCATAAATTGTCTGCATGAGCTAAATGTAAAAGTGCATAAGCAATACTGACAAACGGGGACTGGAATACTAAGACATGGTCTTTAAATTCCACTAAAGTTGTCTGAAAGGACTACTGGGACAAGCCCTAAGTAGCCATAACTAAAAATAAATGTTGTAATGAAATATGATAAGTCAAGAGCCTCGGACTGAGAAGAGGCCTCACCCAAAAGACTGGAAGCTGCCAAGTTCTCAACGAAGCGGCTTCTGAGGAACTCTGTCACCTGCATATGCATCATGAAACGATGTAGGCCCTAATGACATCAGTACGTGATATGTACGGTATGTAAGATAGCCAAAATATTTAATCATAATATCATGATACTTCTCAAAAAGACATAAATATAACTCATAATGAAATAACAATGATAATATATACTTTGTATGCTGAAAATAACATGCTGAAAACTAGTAAGTAAAACATATCTTCTTAAGTTGAGGAGGTTCTCTAATCGACAACCACCACTATGAGCTTCATGGTGATACAACATCTTGCCCATGCTGCCAGAGCCATCCCGTACTTTGCCGAGGTAGGGGACGAAGAACTAGGGGAGTGGATCCATCCCAAACTGGGTCATCTCAGTGGCTAATGAGAAAGGTACCATGGTACAATCCTATCCTATGCTGATTACATAGTTTATGAGTTCGAGTAATTAATTCTACTCTCACCTATATCGGTGCTCAATACTACTCCCAAAATGATCTTTATATAGCTCATACTTAAAAACTTGAAATTCTTAAAATTTGGTTTATTCAGGGACTTAGCCCAACTTACTACTTAGCTTTCTCAACTAAGATCTTTAACTTTACTGGAACTAGTATCTTTCATGTATTTTCAAACATGCTAGGTTACTCAACTAAAGTGCCAACAAATCTTCAAGAAAATGCTCTTTAACTTGATTCAAACTATATATATGCTACCTTTTCTTTTCTTGAAATAAATTCAAGATTTTCAAGAATACATAATTTACAGTAATTATTGTACAACCATGCAACTTCACACTAAAATCAGCAAAATACATGATTTCATATAAATAGGGGTGTGTAAACCAACGTCTGGATAGAATTTACTAATACGGGATAAAAATTCTTGATCTTACGGTTTAACCAAAATCTTGTATGGAATTGGGGATTTTTAAATCCCAAAATAATAGTAACATAGACTTTCGAGAGGCCTTACATACCTAGGAATAACTTCTTGAGGAATTGGAAAGAATCCCTAAGCCCTACTATCTTTCTTGAATTTATTTAGCGTGATTGAGAAGGTTTTCTTGTTTTGAGAGAATGAAAGAGTGAACATGCATTTTTTGGACTAAATACGACTTAAAATTGCTTATTTTAGGATTATGGAGGTATAGGAAAGGTTGGAATTGCCCCTCCCCATTAAAAGAAAAAATCAGCCTCCATTTGCACTAGTGCGCGACGGGCACTAGTGTAAAATGGCCATTTTGCGCAAATTTTCCCATTTCGTCAAATTTTTGAAAAATTCCAAGTATGGTTCCACGTCCCTAGCGCGTCGCAGAAGGGGCGTGGAAACCTCACTATTTTTGATTTTTTTAGAAAAAGATAATTCGAGTTTTCTCGCGTTAAAGTTGAGTCGAGACCATTTTCCGACTCAATTTTTTGCAATGACTGTAAATCTGGTCTCGGATTTGCAATGGGGGCATGGAAAGAAACGTTACGCACAAGGTCAATTCTAGGGGTATTTTCGTCTTTTCATCGGGTGTTACACTTGCCTTCAACTTGACAAGTTAAATCATTTTGGAGAGTCACTCGGCTTCAACGTGACAAGTCAAATCATTTTGGAGCGTCACTTGCCTTCAACGTGGCACGTTAAATCATTTTGGAGAGTCCTTTGCCTTCAACATGACAAGTTAAATCATTTTGGAGAGTCATTCGCCTTCAACGTGACAAGTCAAATCATTTTGGAGTGTCATTCGCCTTTAACATGACAAGTCAAATCATTTTGGAGCATCACTTGCCTTCAACGTGACAAGTTAATTGATTTTGGAGCGTCACTTGCCTTCAATGTGACAAGCTAAATCATTTTGGAGAGTCACTCACCTTCAACGTGACAAGTCAAATCATTTTGGAGCGTCACTTGCCTTCAAAGCGACAAATTAAATAATTTTGGAGTGTCATTGCCTTCAGTGTGACAAACTAAGCTATTTTGGAGAGTCACTGGCCTTCAACATGACAAGTTAAATAATCTTGGAGCGTCACTGCTTTTAGTGTGACGAGTTAAGCTATTTTGGAGAGTCACTTGCCTTCAACGTGACAAGTCAAATAATTTTGGAGCGTCACTTGCCTTCAACTTGACAAGTTAAATATTTTGGAGAGTCTCTTGCCTTCAACGTGACAAGTTAAATAATTCTGGAGCATCATTTTCCTTCAACATGACAAGTTAAACAATTTTGGAGCGTCACTGCCTTCAGTGTGACGAGTTAAGTAATTTTGGAGCGTCATTTGCCTTCAACTTGACAAGTTAAATAATTTTGGAGCGTCACTGCCTTCAGTGTGATGAGTTAAATAATTTTGGAGCATCACTTGCCTTCAACGTGACAAGTTAAATAATTTTGGAGCGTTACTGCCTTCAGTGTGACAAGTTAAGCTATTTTGGAGCGTCACTCGCCTTCAACATGACAAGTTAAGCTATTTCGGAGAGTTACTTCCTTTAACGTTACAAGTTAAATAATTTTGGAACGTCGCTTGCCTTCAACATGACAAGTCAAATCATTTTGGAGCGTCACTTGCCTTCAACGTGACGAGTTAAATAATTTTGGAGTGTCACTGCCTTCAACGTGACAAGTTAGGCTATTTTGGAGAGCCACTTCCTTCAACATGACAAGTTAAATTATTTTTGGAGAGTCACTTGCCTTCAATGTGACAAGTTAAATAATTTTGGAGCATCACCGCCTTTAGTATGACGAGTTAAGCTATTTTGGAGAGTCACTTCCTTCAACGTGACAAGTTAAGCTATTTTTGGAGCGTCACTTCTTCAACGTGACATGTTCAATCGGCGCATCACTTCTTCAAGGTGACATGTTACATCATTTTTGGAGCGCCACTTCCTTCAACGTGACACGATAAAATCATTATTGGAGCGTCATTTCCTTCAACATGACATGTTAAATTGGAATGTTACCTCCTTCAATGTGATTGGCGTGTTACTTTAGGTCATTTCTTCCTTCATGAGCAGTACACTTGAAAATGGATCGTTATCTCCTTCAGTATGACATGTTAAACCAGGTTTGCACGAATTATGTTCGTATTTGTATTTCCATTTGCTACTAACAAGTTTTCTCATATGTTACAGTACAGAATGTGTACTACGTTAGAAAGGACGCAGCAAGTCAGATTGAAGATTATGCCAGTAACTGGGATAGAATATTTGAGGAAGCAACTTCCACCACAGTCAATGCACTCTTATTTGAAGGTTAAGTGTTTGGTCAAATTGGGTTCGTCAACTTTCTTTGTTCACAATCTCTTTTATCGATCATACTCAAAGAAAGGGACAATTGTTGACACTTAATTTTGGCCTAATATTTTAAAAATTCATACTTTTATATTATTATATTTAATTTCTTGCTAAATCATTATTTTGTGTTAAATTACAAGTTTTCTTATTTTATTTATTATTTATGGTTAATTATATTTATTTTATTCATTTTAACATTCTTAATGCAGTATAGTAATTCATTTTTGTTTTTATCAGAATATAATTATATGCGTATGTTTAATTGGCCCACGATTTAGACCCATATCTTTTACCCCATTAGGTTTAGGTTTCGAGGTGTATATAATTTTTATCAACATAATTGAATGAAGTGGCATTTTAATATTAGAAACCTTAAAAAATATCCACTTCCTCTTCATTTTTTATTCAGGCAGCCATCGTGAGAATCCGGCGAAACCTCGCCGGAAAACCTCCATTACCAGCCCCATTCTCTCCTCTCCACAGCCACCGAACCAGACCCCTTCTCCTCCATTTCCGCCACTAAAGCACCAGCAAACCACCACCAGAACCCCATCCCAAACGTCACCAAAACCACCCCATTTCAGCCCCGAACCAGAAGCAAAACTCCACCAAAAATCACCCGAAAACCCCTCCTGAAACGCACCAGTAAACTCCCCTTTTCAGCAACCCAAACACCCTCTGTTTTCACTAACCAAATGCAGCCCCAAAACCTCCATTTCCGGCTACCCACGGCAGCTCCAGACACCACCCAAACCCCCTCTGTTTTCACCTAACAACCAGCCCAAACACAACCCCAAAAAGCCACGGAAATACATATGAGAAACGCCACCATTTCAACCTCTTAATCCACCAAAATTACCCGTAAAACGCAGCACAAAACAGTACCTTGGTTTCACCTGCAAACAGCCGCCAAGAAGGTCCAAATCAGCAACCAAACAACCTCAAAACGCAGCCCCAGATCCGGCGAAACAACAACAACAAGCGAAGCTCTCCGAATCAGAGCTCCACCAGTGAAACACCAACTTCGGCATCAACTCCAGCAAACCTCATTCATTTGCAGCAATTCATGGTAGAAATTTTGAGCTATTTTCTAATTTCTTGTTGATTTTGTTCATTATTAGTGTTGAATGTTATGTTTTTACTCGAATATTTTGGTTATGTGGATATTTTGTTTGAAAATTACTCCGTTAAGTTTACATTGTTTTGGTTCTTGACTGAATTTTATCATTGATTGCTTTGTTCTTAGCACTTTGCCAAGCTTTGTTATGGTTTATATTCGTTGTTGATTATTTTCTTTTGGGATTGGTTTTATTATTATTGGGTATTCTCTGGTGATGTTAGATTTCTTTGGTTGTTTTTACTTGATTAATTGATAATTAGGTATTACGGTTAGTTTTTGATTAATTTCTATGGTCATCTATGTTTTCTCATCTTTGTTAATATATTTTGCTGGTTACCAATTTTCATTAATAAAAAATGTTGTCAAGAATGATTTTGCATGTATTCTTTACTTCTCTGTTAGCTCTTAAGTGTGTCATGACAATTTTGATTTGGTTATTGTTTTGTTATTATTATGGGATATTTCAAATGACTTTGTCTTTATTTTTCTAGTTAGTTCTATTTAAGTACTAATCAAAACTTGGTCGATGACGAATCTATCCGTCGGATTTCGAGACCTCCCCATTTAGAAAAGACGGAAAAATTTTAATTTAGGTTGATATTTGTTGTATTTTAAAATTCATATAGTTCAAATTACGTAGACATTATTTTTGTTAAATCTGGCCGACGAAAAATCTACCCGTCGGATTTCGAGGCCTCCCCATTCAAAAAGACGAAGAAATTTAGTTTATACTAATGCTTATTATTTTTTAAAATTAAGAGATTTTGTTTAAGTTCACATACATGTTATTTGTTAAAATTGGCCTATGAAAGATCTATCCGTCAGATTTCGAGGCCTTCCCATTAAAATAAAACGAAAAATTTTAGTTTAGATTGATATTTGTTATATATTAAAATTCAAAAACTTTGGTTTAAATTCACGCATACTGTTTGTTAAACTTGGGCCAATGACAAAACTTCTCCGTCAGTTTTTTGGGGCTCCCTATTAAAAATGACGGAAAAATATAGTTTGTTCTTTATTTATTCATTATTGTGTATATCATTTCTGTGTGTTTATTTCATGATTATCATACTTATGTTATATTGTGTATCTCCTCCTCAATTTGAAAAAATGAGTTCAGCACGAGACCTACAGTTATGGATTCTGAAGGGTGCTAATACTTTCCTTTCGGAATAATTTGAACCCTTACTCAGAATTTTTGGTTCACAGACTATTTTGTAAATAACTAATTGGTTTCCTAATTATGCCTTCTGGATGTCAACAAATGTCTCTCACGTTTTTTTTTCTTTCCACTGATTCCTCATTTGAATCTCAATATTTCATTATTTTTATTGATGACTTTTGTTTGTGTCGATGAGGGTTTCTTTCTTCTTCATGATCTTCATAAATTTGTTTTAGCTCACCTCTTCTTCTCAATCTTATTTAATTTTAGTTACTTAATGAAGCATAATAATTTACAACTTATTCTTTCATATTTTTAGTTTTCAGTTGCTGCACTAATATTTTTAATACATTTTTAAAATAAAAATGTATGCTTTGCAATGATTACTATACAATCATATCCTCTTTTTTACCCAAACATTCATATATTTTAGTTAAAAGCGAGATTCATATGACCTTTGACTATATTTCAATTTAGTTTTTATTTTTTTATACATAATAGTTGATTTTACAAGATAAATATTTTTATTATATGTTTATTTTTATATAGCTTTGAATGTGTTTATTTTTAAATAATATTACTATATATATTAGTAAAGCAGCATCAAGTTTGCAAGATTTCCTAACCTCAGTTTACGAGTTACTTTTTTTTTTCTTGTATATTTTGATTTTTATTTTATAGCATAGAGAAAATTCAATAATATATTTACCATTTAAAATTTATCATTTGCAATATAAAATTTGTATCAAGTATTTGACGTAAACATGACACGCACATTCCCAAAAACTAGTATAAAAATAAAAAAAATTAAGAGTAACTTAAAGAGAAAATACATAAAGTTTTCTCAAAAATAGACCTTCTTTTTGAAGTTTCCACAGCCATGTTGTCACTAAACATGGCCACGTTGAGTATTTATACAATCTCAAGAAAATGTAAAAAATGTTGATTTATTTTACCCCTCCCTAAAAATTCTCACCTTTTTATTCCCCCGCTGACCAAGGCTGGCAATGAACCGAATAAAAAATTTTCGAATCGATTTTATAAGAATCAAAATTGAATCTATTACCCCTCTAAATTACCAGAATTGCATCTAACGAAATCAATTTTACCACAACTTTTTCGAAGTTTTGGTCCTATTATATCAGATTGGAACAGAATAGGATAGGATTGGTACCGAAATCGAATCCCTTTCATTTTTCCCTAAATTTAAATACTTATTAAACATTAACTTAATATATAAGAGTGTGTGTTACAAAAAATTTATAATTTTTTATAAAATTTTCAATTTACAATTTGAAACTTTAAACTTGTAAGAATTGTAGTAATTTAACAGATGTATAGTGGGATAATGTTAAAATAGTTGAAAATTAAATTTTATAAAATAAGTTGCATTAAATAAAGCACTATTTTTAAAGACACTCTATCACACCCCAAACTCAATGGGCGCAACTGACACCTAATGCCAAAACTCAAGATAGAGTTGACTATGCTGAATCATTTGCCATGAGCACATAGCAGCCACACATATTTAGAAAAACAAACAAGTATATCTCAACCTAAAAAATAATCAATCAACCAACAAGGTCATTGTCAATAGCTTTATACAGAAAATAGCTACTCTCAAAAGTTCATATAAAGAAATAATCGACTGGCACACAAGTCCTATTTAGGTCGTCGAGGCCACTATGATAGCTACATAGAAGCTGAAAGTAGGTATATATATCAGGACGATACAACAACAACTATATACACACACCAAACCGATAACTAGGCCAACATGGCCATTTACGTAACTACACAACCTACTTTAGTCTGCAAGCCTCTAAGAGTTATAAAGCTTGATGAGATAGGGCCCCAACCTACTCGAAATATATACAACAAAAGTCAACAAACCTCAAAACTCTGGAAGCTCAGAAAGAAAGGGGCTTGCCAACCTTCTAGAAGTCAATAATTCTATTGGGGAGGACTATTGAATCTTCTGTCGGGTCCTGCAGGCATGAATGAAGTAGCTCCAAGCAATGGAGTGTTAGTATAAAATAATGTATCGAGTATGAAAGGAAATAATTAAATGAACAGGTGTCATAATATACTCAAATGTAATCGGTTAACAAAGTCAAGAATAAGATAAACATATCAACTTGCTCTTGAATCTGAGCATACCAATAGCCCAAAAGGTGTCAATTCAGTTTAAATACTCTTAACAGTAGTCCCTATCCCATAGCCATCTTAGGCAATAATATAGCTCCTTAGGCAATTCATAGCCCTCTTCGGCAACAACATAATTTTGTAGGCAACACATAGACTTCTTAGGCATCAATATAGCCCTATAGGCAATTCATAGTCCTCTTAGGCAGCAATATATCCTCGTAGGCCATACATAACCTTCTTAGACATTAATATAGCCCCGTAGTCAACTCATAGTCTTTTTAGGCAGCGACATAGCCTATAGGCAACACATAGACTTCTTAGGTTTCAATATATCCATGTAGGCAATTCATACCCCTCATAGGCAGCAATGTAGCCCCATAAGCAACACATAGCCTTCTTAGGCAATGATCATATTCCTGAAGTAAATCACAATAGCACCAATGGCAGCAGTAGTAATTCCACAGGCTAAAAGCGAGTAATTTAGCTATAAACAACCTATGTGAACACTTTCTAAGTCATACCCAACATAGTGTCGCTACTAACACAGTACAAAATGCTGACCTTGAGAGGAATAACCAATTAGGTAGTCAACTATCAATAATTATGGCTATTAGTATATCAACGATAACAACCCAATTATATTGCTCCTAAGCTTTATGAAAACATGCCAAAAAAGGAAATAGACTTAATATATCTTTTTCTATGGTTTCACGTAACCTATTCACTTTTTTCCAAATCCCTCCTTGATACTACAACATGACATGGTCATAGTCAACATATGAATACAAGTACTATTAGAATCAAAGCATACCAGAAAGTTCGTCTCGATAAGTTGAATAATTTAAACTCAAGTTTTACTTAATTTTGTCAAGAATCGACTCAGATTTTGAAAATGGTTTTCACACATTTCAAGAATATAACCAACTAAATAGTATTTTTTTCATGATATATGCATTAAAACTAGAATTCGGCACCTTTACAGTGTTCATTGCAAAAATCTGAGTCACGTAGACTTTTGAATCGTCAAAGTCGGAGTTGCGGAGTGAAAGTTACACTTGTTTGAAGTTTTGGATAATTGTTGTTCTCAAAGATGATATACATACATGGGCCACCGCCTCATTATACTCAGCGAACATGGAGCTTTATGGTTGCCCCTTTCTTCAGGAACACAGACGTGACCCTGCGAATGCGGAGGTCTGCCCTCCTTGCCTTTCGCGAATGCGGAGGGTTAATTTTCTGGCATTGTACCAACAATTGCAAAAAATTTTCCGAGGCATTCCCAGGCTATCCGATATCCATTTTATGCAAATAGTAGTGCAACCACATGGATTTAGACGTTTTGGATCCAACCTTCTGGTCATAATTCCCAACGGAGCATCCAACGAAAAAATGAGAGTCACACTTCTTTTCGGCTAATTTTAGCTAAAAGAACTGAGAGGGTCAAAATGCAATCGAAAGCCCTCACCATCCGACGAAAGGTCGTATTAGGCTATTTTCAATGTTTCGGAGCTGGCCACACCATCAGATTTCCATTCCGAGCATATTTAGCTGGGTCTTTTTTTTTTTTACAGAAAAGTCCTTTTTAGCTTCCGATTGAACTCATTTTGCAATTTTTGACTCAAATACATACGGGGACCCCCAAACCTCGAACCAACTACCTTTCTAACCTAACTCGGCTGTTTTGGAACTGATAGAACTGTCTGAATCCCGTTCCGTGGCTACTTGGTAGGACTTTATCATAAATCTCATTTTTACAGTTATAACTTCTCATTATCTCGAAAAATCACGTAACTGCCAACCAATTTGACCAATAACCGATCCGAAAGTCCCAACAAGTCACAAATGGTCTGAGGTTACTGTACAGAAGCTCAAATCAACAAAATAGTCGCAGAAATACCGAAATGACCCAGAGAGTCATTACAACAAATCTCTCTCCACATCTAACAAGTTGTAACTTTTCTCTTTTTATAAGAAATTTTAGCATATTCAAGTCATTACCATCAATATATGCCTCTCTACCTTTATGAAGTGGTGGTAAGGTGTGCGTACATTTTACCCTCTCCAAACCCCACTTATGGGATTACACTGGGTATGTTGTTGTTGTTGTTGTCGAAGTTATAGTTCTTTTCGTTAGAGTACTAAATTTAAAATCAAAACCAAGGCCATCAATATGGGCTAGGCCTGTTGGGCCGATCTGACCTAACCTGATCTGTAATTTAGCAGGGCTGGGCAAAGATTTTTGAAGTCCATTTAAAAAATGGACTTTTTAGCCTGGCTCAAATAAGTCTGCTAATTTGTGGAACTTTTGCAATACGAGTTGGATCGACCCATGGGCCGAATAAAAAATAATTAAAGTCATAAATAAAATAAAGTATTAAAAAAAATAAAAGTTCAAATTCAAAATTCATTTAAAATTTTTAAATATTACAATTTTGATACAAATTATGTTTTTATATTATGTGATACTGACATTAATACCATGTAATATATTCTTGTTGTTATTTCTTTTAATATTTTTAAATTATTTAATTTAATAATTTATATAAAGAAATATACTTGTAAAAATGTAAGCAGACCCGAAAAGGCCCGTAGCCCACATACTGATGGGCTGGGTAACTATTTTTTGGCCCACAAAAAAATGGTCAGCCCGACCTGCCTCGTCAAATTTCAAAGTACGTATGGACTAACCGGATGGGATGGACTAACTTGTATTAACAACTCTAATCAAAACCTGCGAGTAAAGTGCTTAAAATGTTATTCTCGTTGCAAGATATTCATTTCTATTAAATATGAATATAAATAAATTTCTATCCACATCTAATGGGTTATACTTTTTTCTTTTTATCTGAAATTTTAGCATATTCAAGTCATTACCATCAATAATATGTTTGATTTTATACCTTCATTAAATAAAACTAGGGCTTATATCTTTTTTTCTGATAAATTTTATTTTGAATCGTTGAGGTTATAGTTTGTTTCATAAGAATAATGTGAAGAAAAATAGTAAAAAGAGAGAAACATCTAGAAAAATGAATTTGGGGTTTAATTTTATGGAAATATGAATTTCTATAAACCTAAGTTATTTATATATATAAAAAATGGATAGAGGTCAAGCCTGATGAGTTTTTGAATACTTAAAGACTAAGTGTATATTTAAAAGGATCAAACTTGATAAGTATTTGTTAGGGAAGCAACGACGAAACACAACCGGAAGCGCAATAAAATCTTTTTCCCCAAATTACTAAGATGAATGACAAGGCACAATAATTCCAAAAATAGCTAGCAGCAACAGATCAGTAAAAACCAACGGAAATACCACTAATCACCAAGAACCAAGTAGGTACAATAAGTTCTCCTCTTTAGTAAACACTAGAGGCAAATACAATCATCAAGAAACATTCTCGGCAAAACAACAATCAACAATTTCACCAAAATGGAGTAAAAATCCAAAAATCGCAGGTCTGAAAAATGCAGTCAAAAATTGACCTTCCGGGCATCAAAACGAAAAACTGATTCTTGAAGTTGAAGAGAAGAGTGTCAAGAACAATATACTAAAATTTGAGGACAATCGGACTCCGTTTGGCCTTCGATCCGGAAGGAAAACCAGACTGCTGGAACAGTGGCGTTCTTTTTTCTGTTTCTGCTGCTGCTCTCTGATTTTCTGATTTTGTTTGCTTCTGTTAAATTGCTGACTGCTGCTATATATATTTGCTGACTGCCCCCTCTATTTAGTGAATTGGGTCAAGACAAAAAATTAAATACATTTGGGCTTAAAACCCACATTAAATATATATGAGCCCAAAGTTATTTGGACTCTTCCTCCGTGTAGGAGAGATATTTACTAACAAATCTCCCTCTCACTCCTATATGGAGTGAGAAATCAAACAGGCCTTCTCTCGACAAAACACTAGCTTCTTCTTTGGCAAAGTCTTGGTCAACATATCTCAACAATTATGACTTGTGTGAATCTTCACAAGTTCAAATGACTTGTCCTCCACAGCTTTTCGAATCCAATGATATCTTTTCTTAATATGTTTGGTTCGAGAATGAAAAATGGTATTCTTGACAAGGTGGATGGAACTCTGAGAATCACAGTGAAGAAGATAATTTTCTTGTCTCAAACCAAGCTCCTCAAGAAAATTCCTCATCCATAATAACTTCTTGCCTGCCTCAACAACTGCTATATATTTTGCCTCAGTAGTAGACAAAACAACACACTTCTGCAATCTTGATTGCCATGAAACTGCAGCTCCAGCAAATGTCATCAAGTATCCTGAGGTAGACTTTGCAGTATCAACATCTCCAGACATATCTGCATCTGTGTACCCAGACAACTCAGGTTGTCCAATACCAAAACATAGACAAACTTTGGAGGTACCTCTAAGATATCTGAGAATCCACTTTACGGCTGCCCAGTGTTCTTTACCCGGATTCGACATGTAACGGCTAACAACCCCAACTGAATGTGCAATGTCTGGCCTCGTACATACCATGAAATACATCAAACTGCCCACGACGGAAGCATAAGGCACCTTATTCATCTCTTCCTTTTCTTTCTCACTTGAAGGACACTGATCCATACTCAATTTCATATGTCTTGCAAGTGGAGAGCTCACGGGTTTAGCATTGCTCATGTTGAATCTGTTAAGCAACTTCTCAATATATATCTCCTGTGATAGCCAAAGTTTCTTGTTCTTTCTATCACGAGTGATCCTCGTGGCTAAAATCTCTTTAGCAGGGCCTAAGTCCTTCATTTCAAAGGACTTGCTCAATGACTTTTTCAAGTTAGCAATCTTCTTGG
>JAPFFP010042195.1:0-14372 GCA_026153255.1 Solanum medicagineum | reverse complement strand
AGTTGTGCGATGGTAATATTTGTTAGTGGTTAGTAATGATGGTGATGATAGTTGTGATGGTGAAGGTTGTTGGTGCTATGTTGACTATCATAATGGTGTTGGCGGTTGTAATGATGAAGTTGGTTGATGACAGTAGTTAACCGTGTTGATAGTGGTGGTTGGTTAAACGGTCGTGGTGGTTGGTGGCGATGCTAAATATGATAATGGAGGTGGTTGGTAGTAGAGATTACCATAATGGTGGTAGTAGTAGATAGTAATGGTGGAGGTAGCGGTGGTGATGACGATGATCGAAGAACGTATGGTGGTAGTTAGTGGTGGTGCCAGTTGTGATGGCGGAGTTTGTTGTTAGTAGGAATTTACCATAGTGGTGATAACAGTTGAATGGAGGTGGCAGTTGCTACTATGATGGTGGTGGGGGTGACAATAGATGTAATAATAATCATGGAGGAGATAAGTTTGGTTCATCACAGGGGCGTATGGATCTAAGAACAGAAGGGAGAGGTTGGAATTATGGTTGGAGTTAGCAGCTTCAAGGGGCTTGTTTAATGGACCATGGGTGATCTGCGTGATTTTAACACTACCAGATTTTCTAATGAAATAAGCAACAGTCACAATCTCACATGAACTATGAGAGATTATTGTGACTCAATCAATGAACTAGAGCTAGTAGACCCTCCTCTTACCGGAGGTTCTTTCACTTGGAACAAGGGGAACAACCAAGGTGTTGCTTCAAGAATTGATATTCTCAAATGAATGGGATGAAAAATTTAGTAAGATCACAAATTTTGTTGCCCAGAATTGCTTCAAAGCACTGCCTTATCCAGCTTGCCTGTGGGGATTGGGATCAAAAGAAATCTTATTTCAAATTTGCTAATTGGTGATTGGAGTTAGAGGGGTTCAAAGAATTGGTTAAATCTTGGTCTTTTGCTGTTCAAGGCCATCCAGATTTTATTTTAGCTTCAAAGCTGAAATTGTTGAAAACTAAACTAAAGGAGTGGACTGCCGAGAATTTTGGAAATCTAAGGAGAAAATAAGAGCTGCTGGACTTTGCGGAAATTTCCAAGCATGAGGAATCATCTTGGAGGCAAAACCAAAAAAATTTCATGGCTAAGGGAGGGAGACAAGAATACTAAGTTCTTTCACTGGATGGCAAACCACTATAGACAAATTGGAGATCGACGGGTGGAAGTCAGTGATTCAGATGCTATCAAAGAAGAAATCATCACTTTCTACAAATAGCTGTGCTCTGAATCCGAATCATGGAGACCCAGCTTTATAATTTAGAATCAGCCCACACAATCACAGATGAGGAAAAATTATGGTTGGAGAAGCCTTTCGAAGTGCAGGAGGTTCTACATAACATCAAATTATGTGCAGAAGACAAAGCTCCCAATCCCGATGGATATTCAATGGGATTCATCAGGCGTGCTGAGATTCTTTGAAGGTGGATATTCTCCGGACTATGGAAAGTTTTCACTCTCATGCTTTTTTTTTGAGAAAAGTCTTAATGCTACATATGTGACTCTTATTCCAAAAAAAGGGGGCCAAAGAATTGAGAGATTATAGGCCGATCAGTCCGATCAGCTGTATTTACAAGATTATCTCTAAGACCCTAGCTGAAAGAATGAAAAGGGTGATCGAGAAGATAGTTAGCAAACATTAGATTGCCTTCATTAAGGGTAGACAAATTATTGATGCTTCCCTTATTGCAAATGGATGTGTTGACACTAGGAAGAAGGATAAGAAATCTGGAGTCCTTTGCACACAGTAGACACTGAAATGCGTTTCATCATGTTAACTTGGAAGTATTTGATCACCATTATATAAGGGTCATGGGTTTTGGGGACAACTGGATTAAATGTATTTATTATTGCATTAGTACAGTGAAGTTCTCTGCTCTTATTAACGGATCTCCCGAAGGATTTTTTCAACCCGAAAGGGGATTAAGGCAAGGAGATGCCCTTTCTCCTTTTCTTTTCATTATAGCCATGGAAGGGGGCTTAGCAGTATGCTAAGAATCTCTACAGCTAACGGTGATTTACGGGGGTTCACTGTTCAAAACAGGGAAAACAACTTAGAGATCTCCGATCTTCTCTATGCAGATGATGCTTTGATACTTTGTGACGCAGAGCCTTCCAACTAATGCATACTTCATGTCAATCGGAGAAAGAGTCAAACGTTTCCTGTCAACGAAGTCCCAAATAGTTCAATTCTTGCTAGTATTCTCGGCGCGAGGTGAGTGCTCTGCCTACTAAATATTTGGGTCTTTCTTTGGGCTCAAAAAACAAAGTTGTTGATACATGGGAAGTACTTGATAGACAGGAAAGAAGGCTTGCAAGATGGAAAGCACAATACCTGTCATTAGGGGGAAGAGTCGTTCTATTTCCTATTCCAGACAAAGTGAGAAAAAACATAGATAAGCTGAGGAGAAACTTTATTTGGAAACGGAACCGAGATAACAAACACTTACATTTGGTCAAGTGGAAGGTTCTTATTTCTAGTAAAAAGGTGGGAGGACTAGGAATCAGAAACCTCAAAATATAGAATATGGGCCTTTTATTGAAGTGGCTTTGGAGATATAACACTGAAGATCAAGCATTATGGAGACAGGTTATACAGTGCAGACATGAACAAATGGTTCACTGGACCACCAAACCAGTGACATCTGCTTATGGAGTTGGAAACTGGAAATCCATCAGGAATCTATGGGAGATGTTTATAGCAAATACAGGGTCAGGGTGGGCAACAGGAAGAAAATTTCCTTTGGAGAGATGACTGGTTAGGGAATGGGCCTTTAATAGATCAATTTAATGATCTATTCATCTTATCCTCCTTCCCTGATGCTACAGTTGATGAACTTTGGACTCCACAAGGGAGGATATTGTATTCAGAAGGCTCCTTAATGATTGGGAGATTCCAGAGTTAACTGATCTTTTTGGCAAACTTCAAGGTTTTTTAGGCCTAAAGGAGGAGGACGATTCTCTCACTTGGAGCGGCACCAAGTCTATTTTCTCTGTCAAAGCAGCTTACAACTACTTAATTGATATGGAGCAGTCCTATTACCCATGGCCTTGGAAATACACATGGAAAGCAAGGGCTCCTTTCAAGTTGTTTCCTTTACTTGGCTAGTTGTTTGGAAAGCTTGTCTCACACATGATAAACTTCAACGAAGGGGTTCTCCTCTCAGTTCCAGGTGCTTTCTATGCCATCAGGAAGCTGAAACCAATGGGCATCTTTTTCTGCATCGTCCGATTACCAGACAACTATGGCAACTTTTTGCAGCTTTAGCTCAAATTGTTTGGGTGATGCCTTAGAGTACGCTGGACCTAATATGTAGTTGGAACAATATGCAAGGAGAAACTTGTCACAAAAAGTGGTGAAAGATTGTTCTAGCTTACATATGGTGGACAATTTGGAAAGAGAGGAATGCAAGATCTTTTGAAGGCAGATGTAGTTCCATCCAGAAGATCAAGAGCTCTTGCATTTCTTTTCTTTATTTTTGACGTAACGAACAGTTAGTTGATGATGTGGAATCATTTTAGACTTTATGGCCTCTTTTGTCGGAGTCTGCATCTGTAGATATGTTATACCATGCCTTTTTTAGGGTGCTGATGAATATAACACGTTACTAATTTTAAAAAAAGTAAGTTTGGTAGCAGCTAACATTAGTAGTTAGCAATGGTGGTGGCTGTGATGACAGTTGACAGAGGTGGTTGACGGTAGACAATGGTAATGGTGGTTGATAATGTTGCTGGTGGTAGGGGTGGTGGGCGGTGATTGTGAATATAGTCATGGTGAATATTATCCACACAAGAATACCCCTTTACGATATTAAGATCTTAATAATTAAGACCTTTTATCCATTTCGTGCTTAAATATTAATGAAAACAAATGCACTTGATGGTATAATGTCCAAACCATCCAGATTTAGACCTCCATTAAGTTCAACCAAATGAGACCTTAGAATCACTAAGAGAGAACAGAGAAATTTCAAAGAAAATTTAGATTAATCCCAAGGATAAACAGCCTTTGGTCATAGATAAAGTCATCTCGTAAATCATGCAATGCACCAGCAATTATGGCTTGAGAAATACAGACTAACAAGATTCAAAGAAACAGAAAAGTTAATAGTTACTCCAGCAAGTACAGCATCGGATATTGATATCTAGCTGAAGCATGAAAACGGCCGTGTTTGTGGATAATCACAAAAAATGAAAAAATGTCCGTTTCTTTTCTCTCTTTAGTATTTGTCCAGTGATGTAACTGTAATATTTCAAATCCATATGAGGATTTAGAATTAGCAAAAGGACTAAGGGGGTGTTTGGATTGGCTTTTTTTTTGGGGGGGGGGCTTTTGGCTTTTAAGCACTTTTTAAGTTTTGGAAGTGTTTGGGTAACCAAAAATAGCACTTTTTTGAAGCTAAAAAAAAAAAACAAAAAAAAAAAAAGAAACCGAAAGCCATAAGTAGGGGATCCTCAACTTATGACTTTTGGCTTTAACCTTAAAAGTCACTTAAAAAGAGCCAATCCAAACACTCCCTAAATCAATCAAAAAGCCATAAAGCACGTACAGTTTTACACCTACAAAAACATCAAAATAAAGCAACGATTTAAGCATGTCTCCCTCAAGCCAGGTGTGGTGATGTTATTTTGCCATGTCAAAATAATAATATGAATATAGTAGAAATCAAATATGTGCTACCCATTTCCACAGAGGAAGAAAGTGCATATCATAAATCAAGCTCAAAGAAGTTGACCTAAAGATCTTTCCCCCATTTTTATTTAAAAATACTGAAAATGTATCGAGCAAGCAAACATGAATTTATTTCTGAGGTTGCTAAAATGAGCATGCTGTGTCAGCAAGGGACTCATTGCTCAAGAGCAGCGACTCTCTCACCAGAAACCAATCAGTTCCACGAAACAAAGGAAATTATGTTACTAATTCATGCTTTTAAAAGTTATACGAAAGAGGCAAACTGATATCAAATCATCTACTAAATCATCAGCAGAGGGCTTCTACAGTTTGCCCAAAAACTAGAAACTTTGCCTAAGCAACCTGACCCTACAGTGGCCATAGGATTGGAAAAAGTATAGGTTGATTTTCAGCCTTTTGAAACATGAAGACATCAAATGGAAATTGAGCAGATTGAAGAACATTCTCCAATATAAATAGCTTTAAGGCAGATTACGTTGTGCTACAGAAACTTTTAAGTTGTGCCTATATAAAAGCTGGACTTGAAGCTTCCATATAGCAGTCCCATAACGGGTTAAAAAGGAGATAATAGTCTCTAAGGGATCCTAATGCTTCTCCAGCAAGTATGTACCTCTTAGAGACCATTAGGGTTAGCTGATTGTAACCCATTGACAAGCTTTAAATGTTGAAAAACTTTATAAACGAACAATTATGTACTTGGATAGAAGTAATAGAAACTAATAATAAGCAGTTCATGTATTTAGTCAAAGTCGCTTGGACTCTGGTGGGGTATCCGAAAAGGATATGGATCCAGGGCGCGGATTTAGCAAAACCTATATTTTCAGATTCAAGGGTACCAATCCAGATCCATAGATTCAGGTATGAATACAGGTGTTGGGATTCGGCAAAAGATTATTCAAAATTATAAAATAGAGCTATAAAGATATTCTAAATTTTGAGAGATATTCTTTGGAAAACTTACATTTATGTACTAGAATTCAATTTCCAAAATGAGTGGTAAAGAAAATAAATTGTCACAAATCAAATGCTAATAATCAAAATTTAGAAACTATCCGTCTTTTCTTATGAGAAAGAAAACACTTATAACTAGCAAATATTTATAAAGAGGAAAAGCTAAAAAGGATTGAAGATATGTCATTTCCCATGTCTTACATTTGTTTTAATCTTTTATTTTGAGAAATCGAAATAAATCTCAATTTAACCCCAAATTTGTCCGTGGCCTCTGGTCAAAATATCGGATGTGGGTTGACCGAATCCCGCACCCGTATCGTGTGGACATGGGTTCGACAACAAAAATGAAGAGCCCACGCAACTAAGTATTTAGTAAAAAACATGTTGATAAGTTTGAAGAGTCTTAGTCTTTAGTTAAAAGATGTGTTGATAAGTTGTTCTTTTGCTAAAATGACTAAAATAACCTGACAAATTTCTCAAAAAAGTTTCAATTTACAAGTATCCTTTAAAAAAATGTTGAACGGCATATACTGAGTGAAGAGAAAGTTAGCGGCTTTATTAGGGAAAAGTAGAAAGTTTAGCGGCTTTATTAGGGAAAAGTCTTTCAAGAATCAGGAAAATACTTAAGGATGAGATAGTATATTTGGTCAAACTAAAAGAGCTTATAAGCTGAAAAATCACCAAGTTAAGGATAACCAATTTATGACTTTTGGTTGATTCTGGCTTATAAATACTTGTGATATTTACCAAACGCATAGCTCAGCCAAAATATGCTTATAAGCCCAATTTGACCACAGCTTGTAAGCTTAACCAAGCACCCTCAATCTTTCAGCGCATTAAATTTTGTGATGTATGTAAAAGCTGGGTCGAGCAACTCTCAAGAAAAATGGTGTTGGATACCAGAAATACTGAAGAACAACATAAAACAATTTAGGTAAACCTGACCTCTGGTTCATGCCGCCATGCTTGGTATGTGAAGTTTGAAGAAGAGCGATCCATCATAGTTTGCCATGTCTTCTCTCCATCTTTGCCATCTAGTAGATGCAGAAAGTGTTCCAGATCTTTCTCTGTCACAACATCCTCAGTTTCTGAACTAGTAATATGCCTGCAGGAATGGAGTAAATGTTGTCATGTCTCTAACATATAAAGGGACAAAAATCATCGAAAGGGTGAAAATTTGTGTCAGTAAAAAAAGCACTCAATATTTTATTGTTCTGTCTACTATTAGCTTGTTGAGCTGTTGATTTCAAACACTGGTATCTTTTCAGTTTACTGTAGTCTCTCAATTTATCAGTTCCCAGTTTATTCCTTTTAGTGTCTTTGAAAACTGATGATGGACTAGGGTTATGTCTTCGGTTGGGTCAGAAGCGAGGGGTAGTAGGGGTAAGAAGGGGTCAAGTTTTCTTAAGTTGAGAGTAGGATTGTGGAACATGGGGTCACTAACCAGGAAATCCATAGAACTAGTGAAGAGGCTTAAGAGGAAAGATTAATATAACTTGTGTTCGGGATAACAAATGGGTAGGTACTGCTCAAGATGTGGATCAGTTTACATTGTGGTGCTCAAGAGGCTCTAGGAATA
Source organism: Solanum medicagineum (assembly GCA_026153255.1). Classification (NCBI taxonomy): domain Eukaryota; kingdom Viridiplantae; phylum Streptophyta; class Magnoliopsida; order Solanales; family Solanaceae; genus Solanum; species Solanum medicagineum. Next base: position 7,129 of record JAPFFP010042195.1, on the reverse strand, counting down.
GGAATGAAGTAGGTATTCGTATAGACGAAGACCTTGTGGAGTGTGTGCCAGAGGTTAAGAGGATCAGCGATAGGTTGTTGATGATTAAGCTAGTTATCGATAGGCTCAGTTTGAATGTTATTAGTGCTTATGCACCTCAAGTGGGTTTGGAGGAGGAAGTCAAAAAGCTCTTTTAGGAAGATCTGTATGCGGTAGTGAGATGTATGCCGATCATTGAAAAAATTTTCATTGATGGAGATTTTAATCGTCATATCGGTAAAACTTCTAGTGATTTTGATTATGTTCATGGAAGCTTTAGGTTTAAGAGCGGAACAGAGATATGGCGTCACTCATGGATTTTGCTAAGGCATTTGAGTTGGTTATTGCAAACTCGTATTTCCAAAGAGGGAAAATCACTGGGTTACCATTTGTAGCACAACATACTCCTTCAAAAGGGTGAAAGAGTCCTTTGTAAGGACTGCAAGGTTATTCCGAGTGAAAATATTACTACTCAACATAGGCTTCTGGTATGAACTTGAAAATTAAGAGGGATTGGAGTAAGAATACCCTCTATGATTGATTGAGGATTAGATGGGGGGCTGACTCCTACCCTTTCTCGGGAGATGGGGGAGAAGTTGATTAATTTGGGGGCCTAGAGTAGTAGCAGGAATGTGAACAACATGTGGAACATGACTGCTTGTTGCATTAGAAAAGCAACTACTGAGGTTCTATGGGTTTTGAGAGGGATCTTTGGTGGTAGTCGAGAAGATTGGTAGTGGAATGGAGGAGTTCAAGACAAAGTGAACATTAAAAAAATTGCCTATACGAAGTGGTTGAGTGTGTGAATGAGAATGAGAATGAGTATGAGAAGCAGAGGCTTAAGGATATCTATACGATGGCAAAAGAAGAAGCAAAGTTAGCAATCACGACGACAACTTTTGAACGTTTATGTGTCGAACTAGGGGAAAAGGTGAGGATAAAAGATTGTATAGGCTCGCGAAAGAGAGAGAGAAGCTCATGACTTAGATCAAGTGAAGTGCATCAAGGACGAGGGAGGTAGGTGTTTGTGGATGAGACCTCTACTAAGCAGAGGCAGCAAGCATACTTCCACAAACTCTAAAATGAGAAAGAAGATAGAAACATTATGTTGCGCGATTTGGCGCACTCTAAAATAGTCTTCGGGATTGTAGGTACTGCATATGCTTGAGGGTTGAGGAGGTTAGATGTGTTATTAGTAGGATGAGCAGGGGAGAGCAACCAAACCTGATGCGATTTCAGAGGATTACTGGAAGAGCACTGACAAGGTAGGTATGGAGTGATTCACTAGATTGTTTAATACTATTTTGAAGACAATTAAGATGCCTGACGAATGGAAGTGGAGTACAATGGTTTATTGCACAAGAACAAGAGCGATATTCAAAACTGTAATAATTGTACAGGTATCAAATTGCTAAACCACACTAGGAAGGTCTGGAGAGAGTGGCGAAGATGAGGGTGAGGAGAGGAGCATCCAGTTCAAAGAATCAGTTTGAATTCATATCGGGGCGATCAACTACTACAGCATCCATCTTGTGCGGAGATTGATGGAAAAATATAGAGAAAGAAAGAGGGACCTCCATACGGTGTTCATTGATCTTGATAAGGCTTATGACAAAGTGTTGTGGGATGTTCTCATAAGGCTAAAGGTGTCTAATGGTGTATATTATAGCGATAAATGTATGTATGATGGAGCAAAGACTTGGAGTAGAATGGTGGGAGGAGACTTGAAGCATTTTCTTGTTGAGATGGGACTGCATTAAGAATTTGTGCTGAGCCTTTTTCTTTTTGCCTTGGTGATGGATGAGCTGACATGATCTATTCAGGAAGACCTTCCATAGAGCATGCTATTTGGGGATGACATAGTACAGATTGATGAGAGACGGGGTAGAGTTAATGATAAGTTGAAGATTTGGATACAAACTTTGGAGTCCAAATAGTTCAAATTGAGGAAGACCAAAATAGAATACTTGGAGTGCAAATTCAGTGTTACGTTAGATGATGTGGTCATGGAAGTGACGCGTGCCACTCAACCTATTCCCATGAGAGAGAACTTTAAGTATTTTAGGTCTATTATCTAGAGCAGTAGGGACATTGACGATAATGACACGCATCGCATTGGGGCAACATGGATGAAATAAAGGCCTGCCTCTAGAGTATTGTGTAGTAAGAAGGTACCACCCAAACTTAAAGGTAAGTTCTACAGAATAGTGGTTAGACCGTCTTTATTATATGGGGTGAAGTGTTAGGCAATCAAAAACTCAAAGGTTCACAAGATTCAGGTTACGGAGATGAAGATGTTGAGATGGATGTGTTGACATACTACAACAACAACAATGACAACATACCCAGTGAAATCCCATAAGGCGTGTGACATACTAGGAGTGACAAAATTAGGAATAAGGTTATTCGGGGTATGATGGAATAAAGCAAAATGACTCTTCAAACTGTCTGCGCTTCTTTCAATTGTAAAGTAGCAGTTAGTCAATGCAACTTTCAACGCTCATCATGGGTCATCCAGAAACAATCGCGCTATGTTTTTAAACATAGGGGTCAGGCTGCGTACATCCGACCCCCCCCCTTACCCCGCAATGGGCGGGAGCCTTTGAGGCATTGGGGTAATGTTGTTGTTGTTGTTATTTGGAAGAAGATCCTTTGTGGCAAATAAGACGAGAGAAGCGAGACTAAGATGATTTGGGCATGTACAAAGGAGGTGTGTGGATGCCCAGTTAGAAGGTGCGAGAGCTTAGATTTAGGGGTTATGCATAGAGGTAAAGGTAGACCGAAAAAATATTAGGGAGAGGTGATTAGACAGGATATGGCGCAATTTCATATCACTAAGGACATGACCTTAGATAGAAAAGAATGGAGGTCGTGTATTATCGTGTATTAGGATAGAAAGTTAGTAGGGGTAGAACGTTGTCTTGCCCTGGGATAGTTTAAGGTGTGTCATAAGATTAGTCATGCCATTATGGGTGTGTTGTTATTGCTCTTCGATTATTGTGCTACTTCCATTGTTTTTTCCTCGTAGAATTAACACTGCTCTTCTTTTCAGAAGTAGTTTTGTTTTCTTCCTTTACTTGGGTGGATACATATGAGCCGAGAATCTTTCGAAAACAGTATCTCTATCTCCATGAGGTATTGGTAAAATTTGCGTATACTCTACCCTCCCCAAACCCTACTTTGTGGGATTTCACTAGGTGTGTTGTAAAAAAAGCACTCAATAGAATTGAAATTTTCATTCAATACTCAACACGATTATTAAGGAGGTTGATCATTAGTTTTATATAACTCATTAAATCAACCAACTTCTCCTCCAAAAATGCAACATAGAAATCCAGTTCTAAATATTAGCCTTAGATGACTCTAACACAACTAATCTTTTATATCTTGTTCAATACTTAAAAAAAAATGGTCAATTCAATGCAGAAGACAAACTTCTAAATTTTGGTTTTACTTGAGAACCATGATTTGCAGAGGAAGACGGTATTTAATGCATCACAAAACTATACTGAACTACTGGTAAATTTTTTTTTGAGAAAGGTAACAATTACTTCTATATATTCACATGAACACTATCACAAAAGGGGGTAGTGTCCCACAAAAGTTAGTACATACAAAGATCCCAGTTAAAGTTTCTTACAGCCAGTTAATACTAGTACTACCAGTAACAACATCTTTTACTACTATCTGTTTACACCAAAAATAAAATAATGCAAGACAGTCATGCTTAAGGTTCTGTATGTTCCACTGTTTTCCAGCAAAACATCTTTGATTTCTTTCTAGCCATACTGTCCATCATATACAAGAAAGGACAATTTTCCATCTCTCCTACTTCCGACTTGCGTTGCCATCCCTATTCCAGCATTTCAAAGCCTCTTTAATCCTTCCTGGTTTTACCCAAGTGATTCTCCTCTTGGTTATAAACATTTGCCACAGCTGCTCAGTCCATGTGCAGTGTAAGAAGAGATGGTTAACTGTCTCTCTTTGTTCTTCACACAAAAAACATCTGGAACACAATTGATGCCCTCTTTTATTCAGGTTCTCATGAGTTAGGATGGCTTCCTTGGCCAGCAGCCAGGTGAAACAATTCACTTTGTAAGGAATCTTGGTTTTCCAAATCATCCTCCAGCGCCAATCTACTGATTCACTTCCTATTGGGATAAAGTATCTATATGCAGAACTCACTGTGTAGCCCTTGTTACTATCACTCTTCCCTACCTGAGAATCCTCCATCCCTGAAAGCTCCTTGAATTGATTGATACTGACCAGTAAATCAACAATAATTCCCAATTCCCACACATTGAAATCTCTCCTGAAGTATAGATTCCAGCCTTGCTCACTCCATAGTTCTGCAATACTAGCTTGTTGGTTCTGACACATATCATACAACTCAGGAATCTTTGGCTGAGAGATAGCTGATCAAACCATCTGTCTTTCTAGAAACTAATCTTCCTCCCACTGCCCACTTCACAATAAATTCTTCCTATCAGCAGGTTCCAAAGGTTCTTGATGGATCTCCAAACACTGGACCCACTGGGGGTAGACACCACATGTGTCATCCATTTGTCCTCCATTCCATATTTAGCTGTTACCACCTCCTTCCATAGTGAATTTTCATCAGATGCAAACTTCCACAGCCATTTCATCAATAAACACTGGTTATGACACTTTTAAGTTTCTGATTCCCACCCCCATGTCCTCTTACTGGTGATCAACTCTTCCCACTTTACTAAGTGATACTTCCTTTTATCTTCAGTTCCTTGCCAAAAGAATGCTCTACTAATAGCATCCATTCTTTGAATCACCCAAGCTGGAGCAGGAAAAACAGACATCATGTAGGTGGGCAAGTCATCCAAGACGCTATTGATTAGAGTTGATCTTCCACCCTTAGAGAGGTACTGACCTTTCTAGCTGGTCAGTTTCCTCTCACACTTTTCTAAAACCCCACTCCAGATGTTTTTGGATATGCTCCTAGCCCCAAAAGGCATTCCCAGATAAGTAGTGGGAAGTTCCCCTACTCTGCCCCCCAAGGTGATAGCCAAGTCCTCAATATTGACTACTTCATTGATGGGGTACTGTAGCTTTTTCCCCAATTGATATGGAGACCAGAAATAGCTTCAAATAAGATAAAGATGGCTCTGAGAGTCAAAAAATTGGCCTTCAGAGCTTCACAAAAAACCAGAGTGTCATCAGCATATTGGAGATGAGTGATCTCAAGATTGTTCTCTGCCTTGTTTATCACCTTGAAGCCTCTGATCCACCTTTTCTCCTTAGCTGAATGAAGAAGATTGCTCATCCCTTCCATAGCTAGAATGAAAAGGAAAGGTGAGATAGGATCACCTTGCCTCAGTCCTCTTTGGGAATTGAAGAAACCACTGGGGCTTCTATTTATTAGGACTTAAAAACTGACAGTGCTAATACACCATTTGATCCAGCTGATCCATCTTGCTCAAAATCCCATCTTCTGCATCACATTGACTAGATACTTCCAATTCAGATGATCATATGCTTTCTGGATGTCTAGCTTACACAAAATCCCTGGCTCCTTACATTTTTCCCTAGAGTCCACCAACTCATTAGCAATCAACACAGCATCCATAATTTGTCTCCCCTTTATGAAAGCCATTTGTTGTCTATCCACCATTGTATGTATCACTCTCTTTAGTCTTTCTGCCAATAGTTTTGAGATGATCTTATAAACACCCCCCACCAGGCTGATTGGTCTAAAATCATTCAACTCTATTGCTCGTACCTTTTCGGGAATAAGAGCCACAAAAGTGGCATTAATACTCCTTTCAAAAAGGCCTCTGGGCATGGAAATTTTGTATGGTGGCCACCAGATCTTGTCTTATAATGTCCCAACAATGACTATAAAAAGCCATAGTAAAGCCATCTGGCCCGGGGGCCTTGTCACCAGCACAGGTCTTAATACTCTCCATTATTTCCTGTTCCTCAAATGGGGCCTTAAGTGTATTCACATCCTCCATGCTGATTCTAGGACAGCCTCTCATCTCCAGCTTTGGTCTCCACTCTTCTGCTTCAGAGTAAAGCTCCTCATAATAGTCACAAATGCTCTTCATGATCTCCTCAGGTTCATTGATATCAGCACCATTTGCTCTCAGCTTGTCAATGGCGTTGACTCTTCTATGGTGATTTGCTGTTCTATGGAAGAAGCTAGTATTTTGTCACCCTCTTTCAACCATAAGGCCCTAGATCTCTGTCTCCATGTTGTCTCCTCATGCATGGCTACGTCCTCACATTCCAAGGACAAAGCCATTCTAGAGGCAATTTCCCCCTGCTTCCAATTCAGCTAACTGTGACAACACATTAGCCTTATGTACTTTTAGATTCCCAGAGATGGTTCTGCTCCATTCTTTAATCTTGTCTTTTAAAGCCTTCAACTTGACCATTAAGACATAATCAGGCCTACCTCTGAAGCTATAGGACTCCCACCATTCCTTGACTTTATCCTTGAAATTCTCTGTCTGCAACCACCAATTTTCAAACTTGGAAGTATGACTTTGAGTTGCTCCATTCTCCACATTGCAACAAAATAGGAGTATGATACGAAGTCACTCTGTTGAGTCTACTCTGCTTGATGCATCTCAAGGTTGTGTCCCATTCTTCTGACAAGAGGAATCTGTCCAGTCTGCCAGCAGTAGTGTGTTCATCCCCTTTTTTCCAGGTGTATTTGCCTCTAAACAACTCCAAATCCACAAGCTTCATGTCCTCGATGAACTCTGAGAAATCAACCATAGCTCTAGTAATTCTAGAACTCTCATTTTTCTCAGTTGGGAATCTGACTGTGTTAAGATCCCCACACAACACCCAGGGACCAGAGAAAAGCCCACTTTCTTACGATTACGAGGTTAACACCAGCTTTGAATCCAACACTTGCTTTAGTCTCTGTTTGTGGTGACATAAATCCCTCCCTACAGACTCAAATCTTTCTGTTGTTGTCTTGGATCCACAATTAATCCTATTTCTTAATCTATTTCGTGTTCCAAATATTCGAATAAATATCTGACGAAGTAGAACCATCTCTATCAAGATGACAGACCCATTCTCTGTACTATCAATAGGATCAATTATAACAAGTCACACACTCATA
>JAPFFP010042194.1:0-14373 GCA_026153255.1 Solanum medicagineum | reverse complement strand
CTGTCTGCGCTTCTTTCAATTGTGAAGTAGCAGTTAGTCAATGCAACTTTCGACGCTCATCATGGGTCATCCGAAAATAGCCGTGCTATGTTTTTAAACATAGGGGTCAGGCTGCGTACATCTGACCTCCCCTTACCCCGCAATGGGCGGGAGCCTTTGAGCCATTGGGGTAATGTTGTTGTTGTTGTTGACATAATCATCCTCCAAATGCAGGGGAGGACTCACTATGGTCTGAAATAATAGCTCTGAACCTCAACGATTGGGTTGTTGAAGTCCTCTGTCTACAGAATCTGCATCATAAAACGATACAACACCAAAAGGGCGTTAGTACGTGGAATATACTATATGTAAAATGGGCTAAAAGTAAGCGAGGTAAGAAGGGTGCATGGAAACATCAATTCATTTATCATTCATCCCATATCGAAATATGGAATAGATACCATTTCATTTAACATTCATTAAAACCCATGAAATCACATCTCCATAAGAGTACTATCAAGAGGGAATCTTATACGGGAGTTTGTAGGACCTACACCCATCCCCTATGAGCCGGTAATGGTACAACGAAGTAATGTCATTGCGGCATCGCCCAGCACCTTGCTGGGCTAGAAGGCATACGTTAATGGATCCAAAATAGAAATAACATTAAGTCCTCTTTTGGGACTGAGGAGACATCCATTACTCACAGTCAATCCTCACCTACACTAGTCATGCAGTTATGAGTGTGAGTGAGACTCACTTTTACCCATTTCGTTACTTGATATTTCTCCCATAGACTTAACATGTTTATAAACGTCAATATCCATCCTTTGTCATGATATAGTTCCTTTCGGACTAAGACATTGTTTCCTTGTTCGTTCAATAACTTGAGGATTTGGTTTCTTTGAGATTACACTCAACCTCTTTGAGGTTCTCAATACATTTTCATCAACCTTCAATTCATTCAATTCAAGACCCAGACCACAACCAACAAATACAATCATGTTATCAAGGCTCTAGACAAAATCCCTAGGTTCATTCTTGTAGTATCAAATAAGGGAAACATGCAATTTAGGTAACAATCATACAATAATGCATAAAATCAGTAAATACAAGTAGGATGGTCATCAATTTAAGATAGTATATACATAGTAAAGATAACATTCAAGAAATAAAAATAGTGTTCAAGAAGTTCTTCAAGAACTACCACTCAAGACCTTCAATTACCAATTTAAAACTTAATCTATACATTGGGGCACATGGAAGAACAATTCCTTGTTTTTGGGTAGCCTTTACATACCTGGAATTGAAGATTTGAACAAACCCTCAACAAGAGTCGAACTTAAGCTTGGAATTCCTCAACTCTCTTCTTCTCCTCCTCTCAGAGCTTATGTGTTGCCTTAGAAAAATAAGGTTTTAAAACCCTTTCGTACGAACTAAGCCTTGAAAACACGTTTTGGGGCATTAAAATAGGTTGGGAAGGACAGAAATACCCTTCTCGTAATTAAAAGAAAAACTGAAATAAGGTATACACAGGTCCGCATCACGATAGGGACGCAGACCAATGTATTTTTTCCCTTTTTCAAAAAATAAAATTCCCGTCGAAATTAAAAAAACCTAAGTGTAAGTGTACGTCCTGTCCGCATCGCGCCAAGGACGCGGACGGACACTACCCAAACAAAAAACAGTGAAATTTTTATTTCACTCTGGTTGCTCTTAAATCAGGTAGGGACCGTTTTCTAACTCGATTTTCCCTGCTGATCACAAATTCGGTCTCGAAGTTCTCATCGGAGCTTTGGAAGACACATTGTGTGCACAATTACATTTTAGGGGCGTTTCAGTAATTTCACGGGGTGTTACATCTCCCCCTTGGGATCATTCCTCCTCAATGATGAGTAAGAATTGAATTGAAGCACGAGTAACCTCAAAACTCACCTCATTCCTCACTCGGGAAATCTTGAACTCTCACTATCCATCGCCTATCTATCTCAATCTTAGGCTCGGAAAATAAGTCAATGCATTAAGTCGAAAGGAAATTTCTGTAGCGTTAAGGATAGGGATATTACCTTCAACATCCTCATAATTAGGCATGAATAGATGTGCGTATTTGAGTCTCATCGCTTCCTCAGCTTCCTACATAGCTTCCTCAACAAATTGATTCATCCATAGGACCTTAACGGAGGCTATCTCCTTGTTCCTCGGCCTACAAACCTTTCGGTCAAGGATTTGAACTGGGATCTCTTCGTAAGATAAACTATCCTTTACTCCCATACTCTCCATAGGAACTGCTAAGGCAGGATCTCCCAAACACTTCTTTAGGATTGATACATGGAACACCGGGTGAACTCCATCTAGCTCGGAATGTAAGTCTAGCTCAAAAGCAACCTTCCCTATTCTTCTTACAATCTGGTATGGTCTGATATAACATGGAATCAACTTCCCCTTCTTACCAAATCTTATGAAACCCTTCATAGGTGACACCTTCAAATACACTCAATCGTCTACCTCAAATTGCAAATCTCTTCTTCTCACATCCGTATATGACTTCTGATGACTTTGTGCTGTCTTCAACCTTTTTTTGATGACTTTCACCTTCTCCATAGACTGGTGTACGAGATCAGATCCTATTAACTCAGCTTCACCACCCTCAAACCAGCCAATCGGTGATCTACATCGCCTCCCATATAATGCCTCATAAAGGGCCATCTGAATGTTGGCATGGTAGCTATTATTGTATGCGAACTCAATCAATGGTAGATGATCATCCCACTTTCCTTTGAAATCGATGACACATGCTCTCAACATATCCTCCAAAGTCTGAATGGTACGCTCTGCCTGCCCATATGTCGAGTGAAAAGTTGTGCTCGGATGTACTTTCGTGCCCAACCCTTTCTGAAAGGATCTCCAGAATTAAGAGGTGAATTGAGCTCCTCTGTCTAAGATGATGGATAGGGGAACCCCATGCAGCCTCACAATCTCGCGAATATATAGTCGAGCTTACTCCTCAGCTGTATAAGTTGTCTTGACTACCAAGAAGTGGGCTGATTTCGTCATCCTATAAACAATCACCCATATCGAATCATGTTGCTTTTGGTATCTAGGTAAGCCAGTGATGAACTCCATGTTGATCGTCTCCCACTTGTATTTTGGAATTTCAAATTACTGAGCTAACCCACATGGTCTCTGAAAAGCATCAGTAAAAATGTTAGCCTTACCTGAGTGGTAGAGAATGCTCATTGAAACGACCCCAAAGAGTGCCTGAAAATATGCCTCGGAATGCCCAGAATTTTAAATTCCATATATGTCAAAATCCATGCTCGATATCAAAAATTTGACATCATATTCTAGTTCGGGGGGTCAAAATTAGGGGGGAAGGGTCTAACCCTGATTTAAGAGCAAACGATTAGCGATTTCATTTTTCATAAATTTTCTTATCCAGAATCGATCTGCGACAGTAACGTGACATGCAGCTATCGCGGACATGTGTTAATTTGGCCTCTGCAACAGGTCTGAGTCACAGACTAGATGCGGACCTGTATATTTTGTTGCCAGTGATTTCTATCTCAGTCCAAGGCTTTTGGGTATTGGGCCTAAGTATCATCCTCATATCATCCTAAACATTCCCCAATACTTACTCAAATGCTTTTCCATATTTTCACTCCTAAATTCAAGTCTCAAACCCTCCTCTGAAACTAAGGACTTCCTTCAAAGTTCTTCTTCAAGCTTTAAGTCTCCATCTCCAATCTTCACCAAGTTCATCTTCAAGCTAAGGTATGTGGGTTTCAATCATTGGGTTCTTCCATCCATGGTGTCCTAATATCCTTTTACACAAATTGTATGATTTAAAGTTAATTTAAAAATGTGTATTGCTTATTATGATATTCACTGCACACTATGTTAAAGCTATGTGAAATTGTGACTATTTTACTATGTTTTTGAGCTATAAATATTTGATAGATTTGAGGAGGGGTTTTGATGTATGTTGCTAGAGGGTGTTTCAAGGTGTTGATTGATGGTCTTACAATGGATTTTCTTGCATAATCTCATCTATATATTTCATGGTTTTATACTAGCATTACACACCCTCTAAGTGTTTGGTAAAATATCCGGATGTGGTTTCTTGAGGAGTTGAAGGTCCAAAGCATGAGATATGATATGATTGAATATGATGATGAAATGAGCTTATGTATATGATAAATTCTAAATAAAGTGTTGCATTATACCATGCTCAATTCAAGGGGACTAAGAACCTGGATAACCTAGATGGGAGTTTGTACTCATCAACCTAGTGAAGAGTTTGTACTTTTCCACCTAGTGATGGGGTGGCATCATCAATAACCTAGATGAGGGTTTGTACTCATCAATCTAGTGAAGGATTTGTACTTCTCCACCGGGGTAATGGTGCGGCATCATCACCAACCTAATAAGGGGTTTGTACCTCACCACCTAAGTGATGGAGCGACATCATCACCAACCTACCAAGGGGTTTGTACTTTGAAAATCTAGATTGGTCTCTTCTACACATATGATATCCTATATGAGCATGAGTTACTTAAGCCTGTTTTACTTTTACATAGAGCATACATGCCATATTGTTATATTATGCCTATTGCCTATGGTTATACATTTTGACTATAATGCCTAATTCTTATTGCATCGCATCCTACATACTTAGTACATTCAAACGTACTAATGCATACTCTTGCCTACATGATATCACCATGTAGGAATCGGTGCCCAAGTTGATTATCCTCCTCCACATAGCTAGTTTGATATTACTCAAGCAAATTGGTGAGTCCTCCACTTCGGGGACCTTAGTCTATGTTGCTCTTATTATGTATCGAGACATTTTTCTTTATGTTCTATTTTAACTATGAGGGTGAGATCGATTGCTTTGTCTTTGCCTCCGCTCTTATCTATGTATTAGAGGTGTTTGTTGGACATGTTATGTGTCTATGTTAAGAGCCTTGGCTCTATTGTTCTTGATGTCTATGACATGAAAGTGTTTTCCCTTAGCCCTAGTTTCACACTTTATTATCTCTTGATGCTTGTCTTATTGCTTCAATGACCAAGGATGTGTAATGATATTCTAAGAGGCTTGCTTGGGGTCCCTTCGGGTTCCCTTTGCATCGTGTCACGTCTAGGCCCTAGGCTTGGGTAGTGACAAACTTTGTATCAGAGGACTAGGTTGATAGATCCTCAGAGTCCAACATACCCCATCGATTAGTGTCCTATTCATGGTTGTGAAGCGCGCCATGACTATGAATAGAGGTTATGACACATTTTAGGAAATGTTTCCCTTCTTCATATTCTATGTCATGTTATAGAGTTGTAGCGAATTTTTCCTCCTAATGATTGTTCTTTGCTATGGGAGATCATGCCAAATAGTTGAGGAAAAAGGGACCAAACTCCCGAGGAGCAACCCACCAATGGTATGCTCCGAGATGCTCTCACTATGCTAGTCCAAGTGGTGGCCAACCAAGTAAATCAAGGGACCCAAGCTACTCATGCTACTACCCCGGGAACTAGGTTAAGAGACTTCATGAGGATGAATCCTCCGGTGTTCTATGGATCAAAGGTGGATGAAGATCCACAAGAGTTCGTTGACAAGGTCTATAAGATCTTGAATATCATGGATATTGTGCCAAATGTAAAGGCGGAATTGGCGGCGTACCAACTCAAAGGGGTAGCCTAAATATGGTATGATCAATGGAAGGGTGAGGAGGGAATTTGTAATGTGGTCCGTTTGGAGGAATTCAAATTGGCTTTCCTTAATCGGTTTTTCCCTCTTGAGCTTAGGGAAGCAAAGATGGTAGAGTTCATGAACTTGAAACAAGGTGCTATGAGTGTGAGGGAGTATGCCCTCAAGTTTAATCAACTTTCAAAGTATGCTCCTCATTTGGTGGCCGATCCTAGATCTAGGATGAATAAGTTCGTGATGGGGGTCTTCGATTTGGTAAGTGAAGAATGCCGGTATACCATGCTAATTTGTGACATGGACTTGTCTCGGTTGAAGTCCTATACCGAGCAGATGGAGGAGGAGAAATCGAGGAAGAGAAGGGGGCATGAGGCCAAGAGGGCCCGATTTATGGGTAAATTCCAAAGAGTGCTAAATTTCGTCAAGGCCAAGGGCCTTCTCATGCTACTAATAAGGGTTTTGCCAATGACCTCCCTAGGCCTCAAGGTGTTGGTGTTGTGGCTCCCATTGATGTGTGTCCTACATGTGGGAAGAGTTATAAGGGGCCTGTGTTTGAAGGGTTCTAATGCATGCTTTGATTGTGGGGAGCTAGGTGACAAAAGGTTGGATTGTCCAAGAAATCCTAGGGCCGGGGTGCAAATGCGGTCCCATTGGGTAGAGGTGGTCCTCACCAGTTTTATGCACTGCATGGGAGGCAAGGGGTTGGTGAGGTTCATAATGTTGTTACCGGTATGTTGAAAATCTTTGACTTTGATATATATGCTTTGATAGATCCGGGTGTCACTCTTTCCTTTGTTATCCCTTTTGTTTCTAAAAAGTTTCTTGTTGACCCCGAGTTGTTGCATGAGTCATATGAAGTGTCTACTCCTATTGGTGCCTCTATTGTTGCTAGGAAAGTTTATAGGAGTTGTCCTATTTGTAGATTGCATAAGTTGTTGCCTTGTGATCTTGTTGAATTAGACATGGTTGATTTTGATATCATTCTTAGGATAAATTGGTTGCATGCCTACTACGCTTCTATTGATTATAGAACCTGTAGGGTCAAGTTTCAATTCCCTAATGAACCCATCGTTGAGTGGTCAATGGTAGATTCAATTCATGAATTAAAGTCCGTAAGTTGATCTCTAAGGGGTGCTTGTATCATCTTGTGAGGGTTAAAGATGTGGAGTCCAAAGTACCTTCCATAGAGTCGGTTTCGGTTGTTAATAAGTTTCTTGATGTCTTCCCAAATGACCTTCCAGGTGTCCCTGCCAAAAGGGAGATAGATTTTGGCATAGACATCCTCCCCGATACTCAACCTACCTCCATTCCACCTTACCGTATGGCCTCAGCGGAGTTAAAGGAATTACAGGAACAACTAAAAGATTTGTTGGAGAAGGGATTTTTTAGACCTAGAACATCACCTTGAGGTGCTCCGGTGTTGTTAGTGAAAAGAAGGATGGGTCCGTTAGAATGTGCATTGCCTACCAGCAACTCAATAGGGTCGCCATCAAGAATAGGTATCCTCTTCCAAGATTTGATGATTTGTTTGACCAATTGCAAGGGGCTAGCTTCTTCTCTAAGATTGATCTTCGGTCCGGGTATCATCAAGTAAGAATAAGGGAGTGTGATATTCCCAAAAAGGCCTTCCAGATCTGATGAATAGGGTCTTCAAACCTTACCTTTATTCCTTTTTTGTGATTTTCATTGATGATATTTTGATCTATTCACATAGTAGGGAGGAGCATGTGGGGTATTTGAGGGTTGTATTGCAATGATTGAGGGAGGAGAAAATATATCCCAAATATGACAAGTGTGAATTTTGGTTGAAGGAGGTTGCATTTTTTGGTCATGTGGTGTCGGGGGATGGTATAAAAGTGGATCCTAAGATAATTGATGTTCTTAGAAATTGGCCTAGACCATTGACCACGTCGGATATTAGGAGCTTCTTGGGCCTAGCGGGTTATTATAGGAGGTTTGTGAATGGGTTCTCCTCCATTTCTTCCCCTATGACAAAATTGACTCAAAAGAAGGTTAAGTTTGTATGGACTGATGAGTGTCAGAGGAGCTTCCAAACATTGAAAGACATAAGTCTGCTCCTATATTGTCATTATCGGATGGGTTTGAGGGATTTGTGGTGTATTGTGATGCTTCTCGGGTTAGTTTGGGTAGTGTGTTGATGCAAAATGGTAAAGTCATAGCTTATGCTTCTAGAAAACTCAAGGTACATGAAAGGAACTACCCTACCTATGATCTAGAGTTAGCCGCTGTTGTGTTTGCATTAAATATTTGGCGACACTACTTGCATGGGGTGCATGTGGATGTGTTCATCGATCATAAGAGCCTCCAATATGTCTTTACTCAAAAGGATCTCAACTTGAGGCAAAGGAGATGGTTAGAACTTCTTAAAGACTATGATATGAGGGTGCACTATCATCTGGTAAGGCAAATGTGGTGGCGGATGCTTTGAGTAGGGTGTCTATGGGTAGCTTAGCGTATGTTGATGGTGGTGATAAGAAGATGGCTAGCGAGGTGCATCAATTGGATAGATTGGGAGTTAGGATTGATGAGGTTTGTGATGATGGTGTTGTGGTTGTTGATGGGTCTAAGTCATCATTGGTTGATGAGGTGATGGCAAAACAAGATCTTGATTCCTCTTTGCTTGAATTGAAGGCCTTGGTGAAAGAGGGCAAAGTAGAGGTTTTATCCCAAGGGGGAGATGGTGCCCTTAGGTACCACAGTAGGTTGTGTGTGCCTTGTGTTGATGGTTTGAGGGAGAAGCTTGAGGGAGAAGCTCCTTGATGAGGCCCACAACTCTTCTTATTATATCCACCCCGGTTCCACCAAAATGTATAGAGACTTGAGAGATGTGTATTGGTGGGGAGGCATGAAGAGGGACATTACTAAATTCATTTTCGGGTGCCATAGTTGTCAACAAGTCAAAGTCGAACATCAAAGGCCAGGTAGCCTAACCCAGGACACAGAGATTCCTACTTGGAAGTGGGAGGTGACTAATATGGATTTTGTGGTTGGGTTGCCCAATACTAGGAAGGGTTTTAATTCCATATGGGTTGTGGCTGATAGGATGGCGAAGTCGGCCCAGTTCCTACTAGTTAAGACTACATATGGGGCTGAAGAGTATGCAAGGTTGTAAAACCTTGATTTAGTGAGGTTGGATGGGATTCTTTTGTCCATCATATCAGATCGTGGTTCACAATTCACTTCACACTTTTGGAGGTTTTTTCAAAGGGGTCTTGGTACAAAAGTTCACCTTAGTACGACCATTCACCCCCAAACGGATGGCCAAGCCAAAAGAACCATTGAAGCCCTTGACGATATGCTTAGGGCATGTGTATTTTAGTTGAGGGGTAGTTGGTATGAACATCTTCCTTTGATTGAGTTTGCCTACAACAATAGCTACTACTCTAGAATCGGTATGGCTCCTTTCGAGGCTATTTATGGGAGACGTTGTAGATCACCGGTTGGTTGGTTTGAGGTTGAAGAGGTAGCTTTATTAGGACCGAATCTAGTTATGGAGGCTCTTGAGAAGTTAGGATGATTAGGGAAAGGTTGAAAACAGCCCAAAGTCATCAAAAATCTTATGCCGATGTGAGGAGAAGAGACCTTGAATTCAAAGTGGGTGATTGGGTCTATTTGAAAGTTTGTCCAATGAAGGGTATGGTCCGTTTTGGTAAAAAGGGGAAGTTGAGTCAATAAGGTCTTGTGGAGGGTTGGCAAGGTAGATTATAAATTGAGATTGCCTAGTGAAATGAATTTGGTTCATTCGGTATTCCATGTCTCTACGTTGAGAAAATATGTTAGTAATCCTAATGCCATTATGCCTCTTGATGTTGTGTATGTTGTTGAGGATAACTTGACTTATGAGGAGACTCCGGTTCAGATTTTGGATAGGCAAGTGAAGAGATTGATCACCAAGGAGGTGACATCCGTTAAGGTCCTTTGGAGGAACCAACAAAACGAAAGTGCTACTTGGGAGGCCGAAGCGGACATGCAAAAGTGGTATCCTTATCTTTTCCACTCCACTCAAGCCTAAGGTACTCATTCTAAATCCCCTATGCGATTTCAAGTCTTGTATTTCAGCCCCTATGGCATTCATATGCATTCATGTTTAAGTTGGCAAGTTTATGATGATTTTACACTTATATTCAGATTTTGAAAATGGTGTTTTAAATGTAATGTTTGATTCTTCTTGGGGGCTGATTTGTTTATGATCACTCTTTTCTTGTATGTCTCCTTTACATTCGGGTACAAATGTTCCCAAGGGGGAGATATTGAAATGACCCCAAAAAGTGCCCGAAAATATGCCTTGAAATGCCCAGAATTTTAAATTCTATATATCTCAAAATTCGTGCGCAATATCGAAAATCTGACTTCATATTCTACTTCAAGGGGTCAAAATTAGGGGAAGAAGGGTCTAACCCTGATTTAAGAGCAAACAATTAGCAATTTCATTTTTCGTAAATTTTCTTATCCCGAATTGATCCGCGATAGTGCCTCGATGCACAGCTGTCACGGATGTGTGTTAATTTGGCCTCCGCGATAGGTCCGCATCGCAGACCAGATGCAGACCTGTGTATTTTGTTGCCAGTGATTTCTATCTCGGTCCAAGGCTTTTGGGTCTTGGGCCTAAGTGTTCCCAAACATGTTTTCATCTATACTTAGTCTTATTTCACCCTCATAACATCCTAAACATTCCCCAATACTCACTCAAACACTTTTCCATATTTTCACTCCCAAATTCAAGTCTCAAACCCTCATCCGGAACTAAGGACTTCCTTCAAGGTTATTTTTCAAGCTTCAAGTCTCCATTTCCAATCTTCACCAAGTTCATCTCCAAGCTAAGGTATGTGGGATTCAATCATTGGGTACTTCCACCCATGGTACCCTAATCTCCTTTTACTCAAATTGTATGATTTAAAGTTGTTTACAAATGGGTCTTGCTTATTATGAAATTCACTGCACACTTTGATAAAGCTATGTGAAATTGTGACTGTTTTGCTATGTTTTGAGCTATAAATCTTTGATCTATTGTAAGATTTGAGGAGGGGTTTTGATGTATTTTGCTAGAGGGTGTTGCAAGGTGTTGATTGATGGTTTTACAATGGATTTTCTTGCATGATTTCATCTTTACATTTCATGGTTTTATGCTAGCATTACATACCCTCTAAGTGTTTGATAAAAGTTCTGGATGTGGTTTCTTGAGGAGTTACAGGTCCAAAGCATGAGATATGATATGATTGATTATATGATCATAAAATGAGCTTATGTAAATGATAAATTCTATATAATGTATTGCATTAGACCATGCCCAATCCCGGGGGGACCAAGAACCCAGATAACCTAGATGGAATTTTGTACTCATCAACCTAGTGAAGGTTTTGTACTTCTCCACCTAGTGATGGGGCAGCATCATTACTAACCTTGATGGGGGTTTGCACTCATCAACCTAGTGAAGGGTTTGTACTTCTCCACCAGGGTGATGGGTCAGCACCATCATCAACCTAGTGAGGGGTTTGTACCTCACCACCTATGTGATGGGGCGACATCATTACCAACTTACCAAGGGGTTTGTACTTTGGAAATCTTGATTGCTCTCTTCTACACATATGATATCCTATATGAGCATGAGTTACTTAAGCCTGTTTTACTTTTGCATTGAGCATAGATGCCATATTGTTATATTATGCCTATTGCCTATGGTTATGCATTTTGACTATGATGCCTAATTCTTGTTGCATTGCATCCTACATACTTAGTACATTCAAACATACTAACACATACTCTTCCCTACATGATATCACCATGTAGGAACCGGTGCCCAAGTTAATCATCCTCCTCCTCCACGTGGCTAGTTCGATACTACTCAAGTTAGTTGGTGAGTCCTCCACTTTGGGGACCTTAGTCTATATTGCTCTTATTATGTATTGAGACATTCTTCTTTTATGTTCTATTTTGACTATGAGGGTGAGCCCGGTTTCTTTGTCTTGG
Source organism: Solanum medicagineum (assembly GCA_026153255.1). Classification (NCBI taxonomy): domain Eukaryota; kingdom Viridiplantae; phylum Streptophyta; class Magnoliopsida; order Solanales; family Solanaceae; genus Solanum; species Solanum medicagineum. The sequence continues at coordinate 2,708 of JAPFFP010042194.1, read as the reverse complement.
CCCCCACTCTTATCTATGTATTAGAGGTGTTTGTTGGACATGTTATGTATCTTATTATAAGAGCCTTGACTCTATTATTCTTGATGTCTATGACATGAAAGTGTTTTTCCTTAGCCTCGGTTGTCCCACTTTATTATCTCTTGATGCTTGTTTTATTGCTTCCACGGCCAAGGATGTGTAATGATGTTGTAAGAGGCTTGTTTGGGGTCCCTTCGGGTTCCCTTGCATCGTGTCACATCTAGGCCCTAGGCTTGGGCCGTAACACTCGTATCTTAATCTTTGTGCAACTCCAGTCATCTCCTCTGTCGCAGGTTGAGCTCTTTTTGGCTGAACATGTACTGTAAGTTTTTGTGGTCAGTGAACATTCCACATGCACTCCACACAAGTGGTGACGCCAGATTTTAAGTGCGAACACTATTGCTGCCAACTCAAGATCATGAGTCGGGTAGTTCTTCTCATGAATCTTAAATTGTCTGGAAGCATAAGTTATCACCTTCCCTTTTTGCATATGTACACAACCCAATCACACTCGGGATACATCACTATATATCACGAAGTCTCCCGTTGATGCAGTAGTCAATCTAGTCTTCAACTCTTGAAAACTCTTTTCACATGCCTCATACCACTAGAGCTTTGCCTTATTCTTAGTTAGCTTAGTCAATGGGGCTGACAGAGAAGAGAAGCCTTCCACAAATCTGTGATAGTAGCCTGCTAAACCCCAGAAGCTTCTTATTTATGTTGGAGAAGTTGGTCTTGGCTAGTTCTTAACTGCTTCAACTTTCTGCGTATCTACCCGAATACCATCTCCTGAAACAACATAGCCCAAGAAAGCCACGGACTTGAGCCAAAACTCACACTTTGAGAATTTCACATGCATCTCATGATCTTTTAGTGTTTGCAAAATCACTCTAAGGTGATTAGCATGTTCCTCTTCATCCTTAGAATATACCAGAATGTAATTGATAAATACAATAACGAACATATCAAGATATGATCTGAACACCCTGTTCATCAAGTCCATGAAAGCAACAGGTGCATTTGTCAACCCGAAGGACGTGACCAAGAACTCAAAGTGGACCGTGTCCTAAACATTGTCTTTGGAATATCACTTTCCCTCACCTTCAACTGATGATAACCCGATCTGAGGTCTATCTTTGAGAAACAAGTAGCACGCTGAAGTTAGTCAAATAGGTCATCTATTTTGGGAAGAGGGTACTTATTCTTTATGGTAACCTTGTTCAATTGCCGATAGCCTATACATATTCTCAAGGATCCATCTTTCTTACGCACAAATAGGACGGGAGCACCCTAAGGTGAGACACTAGACCTTATGAAACCTTTATCTGACAAGTCTTTCAATTGTTCCTTCAATTCTTTCAACTCTGCGGGGGCCATTCTATAATATGGAGTTGAGATGGGTTTGGTCTCGCGAAGAACATCGATCCCAAAGTCAATCTCCCTATTAGGAGGGACTCCAGGAAGATCATTAGGAAGTACCTTAGGAAACTCATTTACAATTGGGACTGACTTAAGAGTAGTAGATTCAACATCATCAGACTTAGCTCTCATGAGGTGGTAAATGCAACCTTTGGAGATCAACTTTCTAGCCTTGAGATAAGAGATGAATTTGCTCTTAGGGGAAACAAAACTCCCATTCTCCTCGAGAACATGCTCATTAGGAAATTGAAAGTTAACAATTTGGATTCTACGGTCAACAGAAGCATAACAAGCGTGAAGCCGATCCATGCCCATTATTACATCAATATCATCCATCTCCAACTCTACCAAGTCAGCTAAGGTGTCCCTATGATAAATAGACACTACACAATCCTTGTAGACCCTCTTAGCTAAGATAAATTCACTTGTAGAAGTGGAAACAGAAAAAGGTTCAAGCAGACACTCTGGAAGAACCCCAAACTTACTAGCCACATAAGGGGTCACAAAAGACAAGTTGGCACCCAGATCAATTAATGCATAGCAATCAAAGGTAAAGACTCAAAGCATACCGGTAACAAAATCTGGTGCACCCTCCTGATCTTGTCAATTTCCATAGCATAAAGGCCGTTAGTCCAGCCTCCTGTACCTGTAGGATTTACCCTTTGATGCCAGTTAGACGTGCTGCAGAGGACTGCGCTCTAACTTTCTTCACCCTGTTTCCTCTTCGGGGCAGTCATACTGAAATTGGACAGCCTGCCCACATAGATAGCAAGCATTCGTGCCCACACCTACCCAGATGAAGCTTCCCACAGCTACCACAGGGTGTCTTTCCTCTTGTACTTTGTGCCACACTGGCTTGAGTCTTGGAACCTTAGGCCCAGAAATTCTGGTGACCCTGAGACTTCTTATCATACCTGTTCTGCTGGACCGGCGCACTCACTGCAGAAGGTGCCTGAGGAGATGATCTTTTCTAGAAGTAGGACTTGTCACCTTTGTTATGCTTCTACTGGCTAGGCTCATGTTCAGCTGATTTCGCCTTTCTATTCATCTGCTCCTACCTATCCCTTCTCTTATCCTCCTCTGTCTGCTGGACATACACCATAAGTCTAGTGATGTCCATGCCCGGAATCAACAAGGCAGCATTATCTGTAAAGACCTGGCCCAACACTGTGAAGTATTGTCCGCTTTGGGGCATTACGTGTCTCCATCCCCCTCACGGTTTTGTCCCTTTGGGTTTACCCCAAAAGGCGCCTCACAAGTTGGATACCAGA
>JAPFFP010042193.1:0-14373 GCA_026153255.1 Solanum medicagineum | reverse complement strand
CCAATTTCACTTGATACTCTAATCATGCACCGAAAATATACTTAAGTTCAAATTGCACGACATCCACAACAAAATTTTTTCAATTGGATAATTATCCTTAATTTAAAGAAAACGGGGTCTAACACTTTATCATACCGCGAGTGAAATAATTTTTAGTGAATGAGTTTCTCAAATATTGTTTAAGGATTATTAATTTACTGATGGCATATTTTTGAACTTTTGGACATTTTACAAGTGAAACTACTCTCGAATTTCATCGAAAACATCGTCCCTATCTTGTCCAATGTAGGGATAAAATCTACATACACACTATACTCCCAAAACTCCACTTGTAAACTAGATTTTTCTTTTAATATTGTCGCAAAAGTATTAAACTAATCAAGAAATTCATATTTGTCCATCAAGAAAAATTTGGCATGGTAACATACAATCCAATGCTTAAAATACATCTTTTATTTTTTTAACTATCCAGTCTCAGTTCTTAATCATTCCGGTCTCGAGTTCTTAATCATTTTTGTCTCGTGTTTGACTAATTGGACTAATCCAGCTCCATGCACAAGGCTCCACTAAAGCTTAATACGATTTTTCACAATATATCAAGCTTCCAGATCCCAAGAAGAGACAAAAAATGACAGTAATTCCCAGAGTGGTTTGTCAATTGTACCTAATTTTCATTAAGCTAGGAACTCGCAAATTATTCAAAAAGTTAATGTTGTTAGGGGTTAATAATATAGCAAGAAAACTTGAATAAGAATATGAAAAGTTGGACAAACTTGAGCAAATTTAAGAAGAGACTAATAAGGAACCACAACATGGAAACTTTAGAGAATCCACAGATTTCTCTAGCACCTCAATTACCAAAAAAAGGGGGAAAGAAAAATAGACATCTCGACACAAAGGTAAAGAAACAAAAATATCAAAAGTAGAATCCTTACTGTATACCTACTTAATCCAAAAATTGATAGCAGTTAAGGCACAAATCACAAAATCGATTAAAATGAAAAAGCAAAAGAAAAGAAAGACTTATTGTTCTTGTTAGTATGATCCTCAACCATAAACTGTAGTATTGATCCACATGTATATAGGTATGAAGGCACTCCAATGAAATCAATAATTAAAGACCAAAGCCAAACATAGATTATTTACTTGAACTACTTCTTTTGATAAGGATATTTACTTGCACTCCTAAGCCAAGCAGTGGAGAATTTCCATTATATCTAGCTAGTAGATTTTAAATAATAATAAAAAAGAAAATATAAGAGTTGAAGCTAGATTGTATTCACACATTATTGACTTAAGGTAGTAGAAAAGGATGACAAACTTACCTTGTATCTAAGAGCCTCATATGTCCCATAAATAATACCTACAAACAAATATTATGAATCAAATGCAGTTTAAATTGCTGAATCTTTTTTTCTTTCAGTTATGTCTGACCGAGACATTGTTATCAAACTAATCATACTTAATTTTAGAGATCATCAACAATGAAAACATTTTGACATCATTTATAGGCCCTCGTAAAGCTAAGTGCACTCGATGAATGAAAGTATGAATCACATATAAAGAACAATGGGTGGAAGTATGAATCAGTGGTAAAGAACCCCCTGCATCAGAACGCCAAAAAAGAAAAACAAATCCAGGTGCCTTAGCAACAAGTACTCTTACTTCTAATAGATAGAAACTGCCCAAAAATTATTCATTTTCTAACTCAGTATAAGACGGATAACTTTGATAAACATCTTACCTTATAAAATATTATATGCTTAATAAATGGTGAAGTCCTAGTCAATAGCCAATGAGCATACTTTAACAACCTCAAGTGATACTTCATCCAAAAAATACAAGTGAGAGATACATTTTCCTTCACAATATTTAACTATCATTTCTCATTTAACAGCAACTACAAACGCCAAATGTTTTAACTACTATGTGAACTTCTCTTTTTTAGTACAACAAACAACACATAGTGTGTTTGTACTCTAAGTCACTTTTCTTCCTTCCTAATGTGGTAATGTAATATGAATTACCACTTGTAGCATATCTATAATCTAATTCACTAAAGGTTTCTTGCCGTTTATCTACCTTATCAAAAAACAAAGTTTCTCGCCTTATGATATCTTACCTTATCAAAAAGATAAGGTTACTTATTCTTTATTATCTTGCCTTAACAGAAAAGTTGCATTTTTTTATCTGCAGATGCCAGTTAAGAAATATCACATGTTTCGATTTATAATATAATAAAACTACTATGCAAAGGTCCTAAGGGCTTTGATCTAGTGGTATGGAAGTAGCATGGGATGTGTTCGTTAGGCACGTGTCATGATTTCAAACTCCGCCACAAATAAAAGCCTAGTATTTAAGTAGAAAAATTTACAGGAATTGAACCATTACTCATTTCAAACTATGAGTCACTGACCTGCAGAGATTTCTCAAATATCCAAAAAACATAGAAATTACTAAGCAGTATTATGTGATAAGTCTAGTTAGAGTGTCATAGACTAGTTTTATGCAGAAAGAAAGCTTCCTGTCCAAATATTTCCTGCAAATATTTAGCTCAAAAATTAAGCTGCACCTCAATCCTAAACTAGCGGGTCAGCTATATGAATTCATTACACCATTCTTCTCTAATATAACCCATTTCATTCCAATAATTGAAACTAATAGCTAGTTTTTCTGTACTCTAACTTTATCACACTTCATTAGCTATGGATATGATCTCTCCAGGATGAAGTCCCTACCCTGAAGTTTATTAAATAAGAGTTTCCTTCCTCCATTTTCTATCAGTATCATTGATTAAAAGCACAAAATCATCATCTAATTGTTATAATTTCATCAATCAATTCCCAAATATTCCACATGTTATGCCTCAATCTCAAATTAATGAAGACCTGATATTCAAATCTTCTTTATCAGTTTCACTCTACTTAGTCTTATTTAGATCATTGGCTATAACAAGACTATTTCTTATCGGCCTTTTAATATACTCCACTCTCCTCTATCAAACTTGAAATCAATTACACAAAGTTCAAGCAAGTAAAGTTAACAACAAATATCAGACAAGCTCATAAAATCTAGAGCACAATTGAGAAATAACATCATCAGTAAAATCTAGAGAACAATCTAGGGTATTGATTAATGGTAAAAAACACTCACGCACAGAGTAAAGTTTTTGGTAGGATTTCGATCAAGGGCAAAAAAAAAACACACACATACAGAGTAAAGTTTTTGGTAGGGTTTCGATCAAGGGCAAAAACTAACCACACAGAGTAAAGTTTCTGTGGTAGGGTTTGATTAAGGGCAAAAAAAATCATAAGTATGATCGATTGGCTTCTGGAGAGCAAGAAAAGGAAAGAAAATCAGCAAAGAATCTCAGACGGCGTACGCAAAGACAAGAGCAAAGACACCAAACTAACTGTGGTTAAGTGTTGACAAAAGGAGAAGCCAACATCGGACGGAGCAGGGAGATCATCAAAAAGCAGCAGAACAAGAAGAGTCACCCACAAGCTTTTTGCCATTAGAGAGAAAGGCGGTGAAAATGATAGATGTTAATGGCGGTTCAAATGACACACAAATAGGGTTAGGGATATTTATGTCATTAGCTTAGTGGGCTGGGTCAAGTGGCCCAGTCTTTTAATTATTAATTTTGCTATGTATTACTTTGAATTTTTTTTAATAAAATGAGCCTTCAGCTCAATTTAAATTTAAAAAGTGGAAAAAAAATCACAAAAATGGATCGTAGCGTTCTTATTAATAGCAAACCAAACACAAACAATCAATGGTCAGGTTTCGATTAAGGGCAACAAAAATACACAAATAGTTAAACCAGTGATGATGAAGGGCAAAAAAATCACAAAACAGATTGTAGGGTTCCGATTAATGGCAAAACAAAAATAAAAAGTCAATGTTTAGATTTCGATCAAGGGTAACAAAAAAAACAAACAGTTAAGTCTGGTCAAGTTTCGATGAAGGGTGAAAAAATCACAAAAATAGATCCTAGGGTTCCGATTAATGGAAAAAGAAACACAAACAATCAGTGGTTGGATTTCGATAAATTGAGAAATAAATCACAAACAGTAAAGTCAAAGGGCAGAAAAAACCACAAAAATGTATCTATGGTTTAAGAAAAAAGTTTTGAAGTAAGTTATCAACATCACCACAGATCACACCACCGACGGCGACCCCCGCCGTCATACGCGCCAGCAGCTATGTGCCCAAAGAAAATAGTATACTGACATAAATTATTAACAAAAACATTTAGCTAGATTACTTTTTTGGTTAAATATTAAATTGACTAATAAATATTTTATCACTATAAAGTTCACCAAAATCAAGCAGAAACAAATAGGCATTGGCACTTTAAATAAGCTTAGATTCATAGCTGGAAAAAATTTAACACTAGTGATTATGCAAAAAATTGCTCAGTGCATGAAACATTTTGTGTTCATGCAGGATCCTGAGAAGGGTCATTATCTATAGATAGTCTAACCTGATATAAAATTTTATTGCTCGAACTTGTAACCTTAAAGAACTTCAAAGAATTGATGATGTGGAGAAGATAAAGAAAGGTACTTTTTTTATCAACTGAAAAGGCAAAAATGTAGCTCTTATTAAGACAAGGGATATATAAGGGTGTTTATTGTTTTATAAAAGAAAACATACATACATATATATATATATATATATATATATATATATATATATATAAAAGATATTGCTAATACAAAAAGAATAGTAATAGACATATGCATATATTTACTTCCCATCCATTTTAAAATTAATTTTTTTCTTTTATAAAATTACAAGTACAACCATGTCAATTTATGTTTCAGAGTAGGTTCAAAATAGTCGTTAAAAGTATGCATCGAATAATTTTAGTCCTTCAAATTTGTTAAAAATTTTAACACTTCTAGTCACAATTTGTATTGATTTGATTTAACACGAATCTTGCACGGTTAATTTGATTTGACATGAATTTTGTACGGACTTTATTATACTACGAATGAAATAATTTTTAATGAATGAGTTTCTCAAATAATATTTAAGGATTATTAATTTACTCGTGGTATATTTTTTAACTTTTAGATATTGCTCTAGAATTTGGGCTTTTATAAGTGAAACTATGCTCAAATTTGATCGAAAACATCGTCTCTATCTTGTCCAATGTAGGGACAAAATTTGCATACACACTATACTCCCAAAACTCCACTTATAAAAAATATTTTTCTTTCAATATTATCGCAAAAACATTAAATTAATCAAGAAATTCATAACTTTTCAATCAAGAAATTTGGCATGATAACATACAACCCGATGCCTAAAATACATTCTCTATTTGTTTAACTATCCAGTCTTAGTTCTTAATCATTTCGATGTCAAGTTCTTAATCATTCCTGTCTCGTGTTCGACTAGCTGGACTAATCCTTCTCCACCATGTGCAAGGCGCCACCAGTAAATAGACCTAAAGAAAAGCTTAATATGACTTTTCACGGTGTATCAAGCTTCCAGCTCCTAAGAGGAGACCAAAAATGACAGCACTTCCCAGAGTAATTTGTCCAATGTACCTAATTTTCATTAGGCCAGTAACCTACAAAATATTCAAAAAAGCTTGTTGTCATGGGCTAATAATATAGCAAGAAAACTTGAATAAGAATATGAAAAGTTAGACAAACTTTAGCAAATTTAAGAAGAGACTAATAAGGAACTACTACATGAAACTTAAGAGAATCCACAGAGTCCGGTTGCATCTCAATCGCCAAAAAAGGAGGAAAGAAACACAGACATGTCGACAGAAAGGTAAAGAAACGAAAAGGTCTAAAACAAAATCCTTATTGTATACCTACTTAATCCAGAAATTGATAGCAGCTAAGGCACAAATCACAAAATCGATTAAAATGAAAAAGAAAAGGAAAGAAAGATTTGTTACTCTTGTTAGTAAAAACCTCAAGCATAAACTGTAGTACTGCTCCACATATATATAGCTAAGAAGGCACTCCAATAAAATCAATGATTAAAGACCAAAGCGAAACCCAAATTATTTACTTGCACTACTTCTTTTGATGATTATATTTACTTGTACTACTAAAATCAAGAAATGTAGAATTGTCATTATATCTAGCTAGCTGATTTTAAATAATACTAGTAAAGGAGGTATAAGAATTGAAGCTAGATTGGATTCACGTATTATTAACTTAAGGTAATAAAAAAGGATGATGAACATAACTTGTTTCTAACAGACTCATATGTCCCATAAGTAGCACCTACAAATGAAACTTATGAATCAAATGCAGTTTAAATTACCGAATTATTTTCAGTTATGTCTGACTAAGACATTGCTATCAAACTAATCATACTTAAGTTTAGAGAGCGTCAGCAATGAAAACTTTTTTAACATCATTTATGGGCCCTCATAAAGGTAATTGCACTCAATGGGTGAAAGTATGAATCAGTATATGACGAATATCTTTGGTAAATTTCTTACCTTATAAAAATTATACGTTCAATAGATGGTGAAGTCCAGGTCAGTAGCCAACCAGCAAAAGGTAAAAACTCTACGAGAAAATTCTAAGATATACTTTAACAACCTCAAGTGACCATTCAAAAAATATAAGTGAGGGATATATTTCCCTTCACCATATTTAACTATGATTCTTCCTTTTACATCAACTAAAAAAACCAAAATTTTTAACTACCTTTTGGACTTCTCTTTTTAACTCCAACAAACAACACAAAGTGTGTTTGTTCTCTAAGTCACTTTTCGTCCTTCCTAATCTGGTAATGTAATATGAATTATCAGTTGTAGCATATCTATAATCCAGTTCACAAAAGGTTTCTTGCCTTTTATCTACCTTATCAAAAAACAAAGTTGCTCGCCTTATAATATCTTACCTAATAAAAAAGATAAGGTTGCTTATTCTTTATTATCTTTCCTTAAAAGCAAAGTTATAATTTTTTTATCTATAGATGTCAATTAAGAAAAATTACATTTTTTATAATATAATAAAATTACTAGGCAAAGGCCCCAAGGGCTTTGTTCTAGTGGTATGGAAGTAGCATCTGTTGTGTCAGTTAGGCACATGTCATGAATTCAAACTTCTGCCACATATTAAATCCTAGCATTTAAGTAAAAAAGGGTAGAGGAATGGAACTATTGCTTATTTCAAACTATGAGCCACTAACCTGCAGGGATTTCTCAGATATCCAAAAAAAGAAATTACTAAGCAAAATTATGTGATAATTATAGTTATAGTGCTGCAGAATAGTTTTATGCAGAAAGAAAGCTTTAACCTATCCAACATTTCCTGCTAATAGTCAGCTCAAACATTAATTGCACATCAATCCTAACTAGTGGGTCAGCTACATGAATTCATTACACTATTCCTCTTTAATCATTTCATTCCAATAATTGAAACTAATAGCTAATGTTTTTTGTACTCTAGCTTTATCATACCACATTAACTATGGATAGGATCTCTCCGATGTGAAGGCCCTACCCTAAGGTTTATTAAATAAGAGTTCCATTCTTCCATTTCCTATCAGTATCATTGATTAAAAGCACAAATTCATCATCTAATTGTTATAATTTCATCAATCAATTTTCAAATATTCCACATGTTATGCCTCAATCCCAAATTAATGAAGATTTGTTATTTCAATCTTCTCTATCAATTTTACTCTACTCAATCTTATTTAGATCATTGACCATAACAAGACTATTTCTTATCTGCCTTTCAATATACTCCACTCTCCTTCTCTATCAAACTTGAAATCAATTACGCAAAGTTCAAGAAAGTAGAGTTAACAACAAACATCAAACAAACTCATAAATTCTAGAGCACAATTGAGAAATAATATCATTAGTAAAATCTAGAGCACAATCTAGGGTTTTGATTAAGGGCAAAAAATTCACACACAGAGAGTAAAGTTTTTGGTAGGGTTTCGATCAAGGGTAAATAAAAACAAACACACACACACATGTAGTAAAGCTTTTGGTAGGATTTGATCAAGAGCAAAAAATAAACACATAGTAATTTTTTAGTAGGTTTTCGATCAAGGGCAAAAATTAAACACACAGAGTAAAGTTTCTATGGTATGGTTCAATTAAGGGCAAAAAAAATCACAAGTATGATCAATTGCTCGTCTAAGAGAGCAAGAAAAGGAAAGAAAATTAGCAAAGAATCTCAAACGGAGTATGCAAAGACAAGAGCAAAGACACCACACTACCTGTGGTTAAGTGTTAACAAAATGAGAAGCCGACATCGGACAAAGCAGGGAGATCATCGAAAAGCTGCAGCAGAACAAGAAGAGCCACCCACAAGATTTTTACCATTACAGAGAAAGGCGGTGAAAGGATAGATGTCAATGGCGGTGCAAATAAGACAACAAATAGGGTTAGGGATATTTGTGTCATTAGCTTAGTGGGTTGGGTCAAGAGGCCCAGTCTTTTTATTATTAATTTTTCTATGCATTACTTTGATTTTTTTGAATAAAATGAGCCTTGAGCTCAATTTAAATTTAAAAATGGGGGAAAAATATCACAAAAATGGATCGTAGCATTTGGATTAATGGCAAAACAAACACGAACAATCAGTGGTCAGGTTTTGATTAAGGGCAACAAAAAAACAAAAATAATTAAGTCAGTGATTGGGTTCTGATGAAGGGCAAAAAGATCCCATAAATAGATCGTAGGGTTCTAATTAATGGCAAAACAAACACAAACAGTCAGTGGTTGGATTTCGATTAAGGAAACAAAAAAAATAATTGAGTCTGGTCGAGTTCCGATGAAGGGTGAAAAACCCACATAAATGGATCCTAGGGTTCTGATTAATGGAAAATAAATACAAACAATCAGTGATCGGATTTTGATAAACTGAGAAAAAATCACAAACAATAAAGTCAGTGGTCGAGTTCCAATAAAGGGCAGAAAAAAATCACAAAAATGGATCTAAGGTTTAAGAAAAAAGTTTTGAAGTAAGTTACCAACATCACTACAGATAACACCGTCGGCGGCGACCCCGCCGTCACACACGCCAGCACCTATGCCTTGCCATTTCTCTCTCTCCACAGTGTCTCTCTCTTCAATGGCGAGTGTAAGAGAGTTTTTCAATTAAGTGAAAAATCATGTTTGTAGTTGTCCTTTCAGGGCTCGTAGGAAAAATGAATATATATACCCCTTCCTCAAGTTCTAGGTAAGTTCACAATAGTCCCTCAAACGCTATTTGTTTTTTAATGAAGCCATCCACTCTATTTTATTTTACTAGTTCTCGTACATGTGTTTTACACGAATAAATAGTAAAAAGTTTAAAATGAAGTAGTTCAAGTTGAGATTCATGATCAATTTGAGCATTCAAATTTTTTTGTTGAATAACAGATGATTATATATATATCTAGAACACGAACATTGCACATGTGTCCAAAGAAAATAGTATACTGACTTAAATGAATAACAAAAACATTTAGCTAGATTTTTTTTTAAATATTAAATTGAATAATAAATAATTTATCACTAGAAAATTTACCAGAATCAAGCAGAAACAAGTAGGCATTGGCACTTTAAATAAGCTAAGATTCATGGCTGAAAAAAATTAACACTAGTGATTATGAAAAAAATTTCTCAGTGCACGAAACATTTTGTGTTCATGCAGGATCCCGAGAAGGGTCATTATCTATAGATAGTCTAACCTGATACAAAATTTTACGGCTCAAACTTGTGGCCTTAAAGCACTTCAAAGAATTAGTGATGTGGAGAAGATAAAGAAAGGTACTTTTTTTATCAACTTAAAAAACAAAAATGTAACTCTTATTAAGACAAGGTATATATAAGGATGTTAGAAGTTTTAAAAAAGAAAACATATATATAATACTACTAATACAAAAAAGAATAGTAAATAGATATATGCATATATTTTCTTCCCATCTATTTTAAAATTGAATTTTTTTTTTCTTTTATAAAATTACAAGTAAAACTATGTCCATTTATGTTTGAGAGTAGGTTCAAAACAGTCGTTAAAAGTATGCATCGAATAATTTTAGTCCTTCAAATTTGTTAAAAAAATTTACACTTCTAGTCACAATTTGTGTCGATTTGATTTAACACGAATTTTGCACGGTTAATTTGATTTGACATGAATTTTGCACGGACTTTATTATACCACTAATGAAATAATTTTTAATAAATGAGTTTATCAAATAATATTTAAGGATTATTAATTTACTCGTGGTATATTTTTGAACTTTTGGATATTACTCTAGAATTTGAGCTTTTATAAGTGAAACTATTGTCAAATTTCATCGAAAACATCATCTCTATCTTGTCCAATGTAGGGGCAAAATTTGGATACACACTATACTCCCAAAACTGCACTTATAAGCTAGATTTTTCTTTTAATGCTGAAACAAAAACATTAAATTAATCAAGAAATTCATACTTTTCAATCAAGAAATTTGGCATGGTAACATACAACCCAATGCCTAAAAATACATTTTCTATTTGTTTAACTATCCAGTCTTAGTTCTTAATCATTCCGATCTCGAGTTCTGTCACGACCCAACCCAGGGGTCGTGATTAGTGCCGATTGGGCACCCAAACAATACCAAACCAAACTTCCAATTATATCATCTACGGAATCTACCGAAATTTCGGTAGAGTTTCCTCTGTTTTACTGATTACCCAAACCTGCAAACAGAAACACCAGAATGCCACAAACATCCATACACATATATACATATACATATACATATGTGGGCCGACAAGGTCATCGCTGCGGTAAACCGCCCAACAAAAGTATCATACATATGTAATCATATCACACGTAATATCCCACACCCACATGTATCTACAGCTCTTTCTTACCAGTCAATCAAGTAGTACAAGAACTCTATCTTATCTTATAGCCCGGCGCGGCGGGTCGCCCTCTATGCATACAAACTGAATCCTAGGACGGGACAGGCGTCATACCATTGAACATACATAAATGCAAAATACCAAAAACAAGTGTATATACGATATATACCAGAAGTCTGCTCCTGAGGCAAGGGAGCACTTCAACGGGAGACCGAGATCCTAAGAAGATAGCTCTTTAACCTGTACGTCGGTACCTGCGGGCATGAACGCAGCCCCCGAAGGAAGGGTGTCAGTATGAAATACGTACCGAATATGTAGAGCGAAAAGTACGAAACATAAATGAGAATAATCCAAATAAAAATATATGAGTCAAACCTGTATGAAAACATCAAAATAATTCTTTATTTAAAATATCAAAGTGATGCATAACGGACGGGAACGATGGCGATCTCCAAACTCGCGCCATACCACAGCATAACACCAAAAGTTTTAAATCTCCGAAATCTCCAACACAAGTCCCAACTGTAGTATAGGTGAGCCGAGGCGACGGTGCCACGCACTCACGTCATAGGATAGGTGAGCTGAGGAAAAAGGAGTCCCAGCACTCACGTATCGTAAAGATGTAGAGGCCATCATGCCCGATAAGTAAGCCGAGGAAATAGGAGTCCAAATGCACTCACATATCAGGATATGATGCCAACATATTTCAAACACAACATGTTTCAAACACAGCATATTTCAAACACAACATATTTCAAACACAGCTCCACATGCCTTCGAACGAAGCAAAGCCAGCCCATGGGCAAACTGACCCGTCGTATCCAACTTACTTCGGAAGATATAAACATATATACATATAGTTATATATACACACGATAATAACCAGCCCGGGAACCGGTGAACGAGACCACAATGGCACGAATAGAGTCATGAGAATCACATGCATAAAAACTAGTTCCAAAAACTTTGTAATATGCAAAATAATCATTTTTGAAATCAAAAAGTTATTCATTTATGAATTTTGTCAAAGTTGCTCAAATTCACACATAAAAGTGATTTCAAAGGAACTTACTTAATTTCCATCATACACACTACTAGAATAGGCTTCAAAACAATTTCTAAAGTGATTTCGAATTTCTAGCGAAAGTTGTACGCATTAGTAATTTTGGAACAATTAAATCCATAGTTTTCCAATCTATTCAACTTTCGGTCAAACGAACTCCATTCTTGGATTCTAAAAACTCAAAAATTAAGGACGAAGTTAATTTAGCATAAGAGTGGCAAGGAATGAACATAGATTATGTTTAGACCCAAATTGTGAAGGAAACGGAATTTTTCAAGCATACGATGTTGACTAGGTTTAACCAACTCATGCCAAGAGATAGGAAATCTTTACATACCTCGATTTCTTTCTCCAACTAACTCCAACACAAGACCAATCCAATTTATACCTCCGAATGTCCAACGTCTACACAAATTATAATAACGCCAATGATTAGCAATCATATCGGGTTTTAAATCCTAACTTTTGTGTTCCAAATTTTATAAAAATTTCGGCATCATCTCCCCATATAATACGCCACCCCGAGAATTCAACTCGGCTCAACTAATCAATCAACAACAACAACAACAACCTACAATATCAATAAACTATCTCCAACGCTATCATAGCATCTAAACACCACAAAACGCTATTATGGCATATTTGGAAAAACAGGACAGCATACACCCCAATATATATCTACCATATCCAAGCTTTCCTATATACTCCAAGGACTATAATACATCACTCCAACGCCCAACGCAACCTCCCAACGTTAAAACATAACATTACACTTTCAAAAGGGGTTCTAATTCAAGCTAACCTTTATGTAAATATTCAAATAGTTTTCTAACACTTCTTTCACCCCACAAAGACTATTTTCATGTCAAATAACATAAACACATAACTATAAATCAATATATTTTCTTACGCAAGCTTGTCCCCAATTTCAACCCCAAATTCGAAATTCACAATTCAACTAAAAACCAATCCTATGTTCATGTTCTACCTACATTTTAACACACCCCTAACACCCCCACAATCTTTAATTTACATAAATGAAACTAGAAATCAACATACCTTTCAATCCTTTACTAGACCCAAAATCCTCATAGCCATCAAACCAACCGGTTCCTTGACCAATTAACGCCTCCACGCCACTTAGGGAACCCAATATACCAAGATTGAAGTGTCAAACACTCGAAAAATTGAAAAAAAAAGAATTTTTTTCCTCCACTGCTGCAGTAACACGAGAGCTATGTTCTTGGTTGCTCTCATCTTAATTTTTTTTCCTAAGTATGTGGGAACTCTTCTTGCAAGAGAACTATATCTATATATTTATAAGCACAAAATCTTCCTCTTGGCCAATCAAAATAAGCCACACATATCCAAATTTAATCTTAAGGACTAAACTTAGAATAAAATTTACATTTGGTCCCAAACTTTACCAAATTGAACCAATTAAAGACTTACGGGGTCTAACATTCTTAATCATTCCTGTCTCGTGTTCGACTAGCTAAACTAATCCTGCTCAACCATGCGCAAGGCTCCACCACTAAATAGACTTAAAGAAAAGCTTAATATGACTTTTCATAGTGTATCAAGCTTCCATCTCCTAAGAGGAGACAAAAAATGGCAGCATTTCCGAGAGTAGTTTGTCCAATGTACCTAATTTTCATTTGGCCAGGAACCCGCAAATTATTCAAAAAAGCTTATTGTCATGGGCTAATAATATATCAAGAAAACTTAAATAAGAATATGAAAAGTTGGACAAACTTGAGAAAATTTAAGAAGAGACTAATAAGGAACCACAACATGAAACTCAGGAGAAACCACAGATTCCAGTTGCATCTCAATCGCCAAAAAAAGAAGGAAAGAAACACAGACATTTCGACACTAAGGTAAAGAAATGAAAAGATCTAAAGGAGAATCCTTATTGTATACCTACTTAATCCATAAATTGATAGCAGCTAAGGCACAAACCACAAAATCGATTAAAATGAAAAAAAAAAAAAAGGAAAAGAAAGATTTGTTACTCTTGTCAGTGAAAACGTCAAGAATAAACTGTAGTACTGCTCCACATGTATATAGCTAAGAAGGCACTCCAATGAAATCAATGATTAAAGACCAAAGCGAAACCCAAATTATTTACTTGCACTATTTCTTTTGATGATTATATTTACTTGTACTACTAAAATCAAGAAGCAGAGAATTGTTATTATATCTAGCTAGCAGATTTTAAATAATACTAGTAAAGGAGGTAGAAGAATTGATGCTAGCTTGGATTCACAGACTATTGACTTAAGGTAGTAAAAAAGGATGATGAACTTAACTTGTTTCTAACAGCCTCATATGTCCCATAAGCATCACCTACAAATGAACATTGCAAATCAAATGCAGTTCAAGTTTGTCATGACCCGACCCCGGGGCCGTGACTAGTGCCGGTTAGGCACTAATCCAAATTCTAAAACACATTTACTACTTATCAATT
>JAPFFP010042192.1:0-14375 GCA_026153255.1 Solanum medicagineum | reverse complement strand
GATGATTTTTTTTTCTATTCACATAGTAGGGAGGAACATATGGGGCATTGAAGGGTTGTGTTGCAAAGATTGAGGAAGGAGAAATTGTATGCCAAATATGACAAGTGTGAATTTTGTTTGAAAGAGGTTGCATTCTTGGGTCATGTGGTGTCAAGGTATGGTATAAAAGTGGATCCTAAGAAAATGGATGTGATTAGAAATTGGCCTAGACCATTGACCCCGTTGGATATTAGGAGCCTCTTGGGACTAGCGGGTTATTATAGAAGGTTTGTGAATGGGTTCTCCTCCATTGCTTCCCCTATGAAAAAATTGACTCAAATGAAAGTTAAGTTTTTGTGGATCAATGAATGTGATTGGAGCTTCTAAAAATTGAAAGAGAAGCTTGTGTGAGCTCCTATATTGTCACTACTGAATGGGTTTGAGGGATTTGTGGTGAATTGTGATGCTTCCTGGGTTGGTTGGGGTTGTGTGTTAATGCAAAATGGTAAGGTCATAGCTTATGTTTCTAGACAACTAAAGGAACACGAAATGAAATATCCTACCCATGATCTAGAGTTAGCTTCGTTGTGGTTGCATTAAAGATTTGGCATCACGACTTGTATGAGGTTCATGTGGATGTGTTCACCGATCATAAGAGACTCCAATATGTATTCACTCAAAAGGATCTCAACTTGAGGCAAAAAAGATGGTTAGACCTTCTTAAAAACTATGATATGAGTGTGCACTATCATCCGAGTAAGGCAAATGTGGTGGTAGATACTTTGAGTAGGGTATCTATGGGTAGCCTAGCCCATGTTGATGGTGGTGATAAAGGGATGGCTAGGGAGGTGCATCAATTGGCTAGATTGGGGGTTAGGTTGGAAGAGGTTGGTGATGATAGTGTTTTTATTGTTCATAGGTCTAAGTCGTCATTGGTTGATAAGGTGATAAAGCAAGATCTTGACTCCTCCTTGCATGAATTGAAGGCATTGGTGAAGGAGGGCAAAGTAGAGGTTAAAGGGGAGATGGGGCCCTTAGGTACCAAGGTAGGTTGTGCGTGCTTAGTGCTGATGGTTTGAGGGAAAAGATCCTTGATGAAACCCATAATTCTTCTTATTCTATCCACCACGGTTCCACCATAATGTATTGGTAGGGAGGCACGAAGAGGGATATTGCCAAACTCGTTTCTGGTTGCCATAGTTGTCAACAAGTCAAAGCTGAAGATCAAAGGCTGGGTGGCCTAACCCAAGACATAGAGATTCCCACTTGGAAGTGGAAGGTGATTAATATGGATTTTATGGTTGGGTTACCTAAGACTTGAAAGGGTTTTGATTCCATTTTGGTGGTGGTTGATAGGATGACGAAATCGACTCACTTCCTACCGATTAAGACCACATATGGGGCTAAAGAGTATGCAAGTTTGTACATCCATGAGCGTGAGGTTACATGGGGTTGCTTTGTCCATCATGTTGGATCATGGTTCACAATTCACTTCACACTTTTGGAGGTCTTTTCAAAGGCATGTTGGAATAAAAGTTCACCTTAGTACGACCTTTCACCCTCAAACGGATGGCCAAGCCAAAAGGAAAATACAAACCTTTGAAGATATGCTTAGGGCATGTGTATTTGAGTTGAGGGGCAGTTCGGATGACCATCTTCCTTTGATTGAGTTCACCTACAACAATAGCTATCACTCTAGCATCAATATGGCTCCTTTTGAGGCTGTTTATGGGAGACATTGTAGGTCACCAGTTAGTTGGTTTGAGGTTGGAGAGGTGACTTTATTGGGGCGGATCTGGTTATGGAGGCTCTTGAGAAGGTTGGGATGACTAGGGAAAGGTTGAAAACAGCCCAAAGTCGTCAAAAATCCTATGCCGATGTGAGAAGAAGAGACCTTGAATTCAAAGTGTCTGATTGGGTTTATTTGAATGTTTCTCCAATGAAAGCTGTGGTCTATTTTGGTAAAATGGGGAAGTTGGGTCCAAGATATGTTGGTCCTTATGATGTCTTGAAGAGGGTTGGCAAGGTAACTTATGAGTTGAAGTTGCATAGTGAAATGGATTTGGTTCATTCGGTGTTCCATGTCTCTGTGTTAAGAAAATGTGTTAGTGATCCTAATGCTATTGTGCCTCTTGATATTGTTGGTGTTGTTGAAGATAAGTTGACTTAGGAGGAAACTTCAGTTCAGATTTTGGATAGGCAAGTGAAGAGATTGAGGAACAAGTATGTGGCATCCGTTAAGGTCCTCTGGAGGAACCAACAAGTGGAAAGTGCTACATGGAAGGCCGAAGCAGACATGCAAAAGCGGTATCCTTATCTTTTCCACTCCACTCAAGCCTAAGATACTAATCCTAAGTCCCCTATGTGATTTCAAGTCTTGTATTTCAGCCCGTATGTCATTCATATGCATTCATGTTAAAGTTGGCAAGTTTATGTTTATTTTACACTTATGTTGTGATTTTGAAAATAGTGTTTTAGATGTAATGTTGCATTTTAGTTGGGGCTGGTTTGTCTATGATCATTCTTGTCTTGTACATCTCTTTTACATTCATGGACGAATGTTCCCAAGGGGGAGATATTGAAATGACCCAAAAAGTGCCCGGAAATATGCCTCGAGAATGGCCAAAAATTTAAATTGTATATATCTCAAATCCTTGTGTATATTGAAAATTCGACTTCATATTCTTGTTCAGGGGGTCAAAATTAGGGGGGAAAGGGTCTAACCCCGATTTAAGAGCAAAAGATTAGTTATTATAATTTTTTCAAAGTGCGAATTCCAGAGAGAAATCTGCAACCCCCATGCGACACACACCAGTGTAAAAAGGTGCCTGTGTTTTTTTAGTTCGGTCTAAGACTTCTAAGTCCTGGGCCTAAGTGTTCCCAAACGTGTTTTTACCTATACATAGCCTTATTTCACCCTCATATCATCCTAAACATTTCCTAATACTCACTCGAACACTTCGCCATATTTTCACTCCCAAATTCAAGTCTCAAACTCTCA
This sequence comes from Solanum medicagineum, assembly GCA_026153255.1. NCBI lineage: Eukaryota > Viridiplantae > Streptophyta > Magnoliopsida > Solanales > Solanaceae > Solanum > Solanum medicagineum. Next base: position 11,395 of record JAPFFP010042192.1, on the reverse strand, counting down.
GTAGGAACTAAGGTTTTCCTTCAAGGTTCTTCTTCAAGCTTCAAGTCTCCATCTCCAATCTTCACCAAGTTCATCTCTATGCTAAGGTATGTGTGTTTCTTTCATGGATTCCTCTCACCTATGATACTCAAACCTCCTTTTACTCAAATTGCATGATTTAAAGTTTATTTACAAAGGAGTATCGCATATTATAAAATTCACTGCATACTATATTAAAGCTATGTAAAGTTGTGACAGTTTTGCTATGTTTTGACCTATAAATCTTTGATCTATTGTAACATTTGAGGAGGAGTTTTGATGTATGTTGCTTGAGGGTGTTGCAAGGTGTTGATTTATAGTTTTACAATGGATTTTCTTGAATGATTTCATTTCTATATTTCATGGTTTTATACTAGCATTACCCTCTAAGTGTTTGATAAAATGTACGGATGTGGTTTCTTGAGTTGAAGGTCCAATGTATGAGATATGATATTATTGACTATATGATGATTGAATGAGCTTATGTATATGATATACTCTATATAAAGTGTTGTATTAGACCATGCCCGATCTGGGGGACAAGAGCCTATATAACTAAGGTGGGGGTTCGTACTCATCAACTGAGGTGTCATCAACCATGTAAAGGGTTTGTACTTCTCCACATGGTGATAAGGTGTGATTATCATCAATCATGTTAGAGGTTTGTACCACACCACCGATATGATGGGGTGAAACCATTATCAACCAACTGAGGGGTTTGTACGTTGGAAATCTTGCTTGGTCTCTTCAACACAAATGATATCCTATATGAGCATGACCTACTTAAGCATGTTGTACTTATGCATTTACCATACATGCTAGATTAATTATGCCTATTGCCTATTGTTACACATTTTGACTATGATGCCTAATTGTTGTTTCATTGCATCCTACATACTTAGTACATTCAAACGTACTAACGCATACTCTTGCCTACATGATATCACCATGTAGAAGCTGGAGCCCAAGTTAATCATCCTCCTCCACATGGCTAGTTCGGTATCATTCAAGCTCGTTGGTGAATCCTCCATTACAGGGATGTTGTTCTATATTTCTCTTATTATGTATTGAGATACTCTTCTTTATTGCTATTTTGACTATGAGGTGAGCCCGGTTGCTTTGTATTGGACCCTGCTCTTATCTATGTATTAAACGTGTTTATTGGACATGTTATATATCTATGATATGAGCTTGACTCTTGTCTCTTGATTATGATGTTATGCAAGACTTTCCCTTAGTCCCGTTTCCCCCTATTCTTACTCTTTGATGTTGTTTAGATGCTTCCGCGACCAATGATGTGTAATGAAAAGTTAAGAGGCTTGTTTGGGGTTCCTTCGGGTTCTCCATTGGCCATGTCATGTCAAGGTCATAGGCGTGGGTCGTGACATTACCCTTCATTAATAAGCTTCTAAAATGTTAAATTACTATAATACCCTTCTTAGTAATTAACTTTAATGCCATATTTAATTTAAAATTAAAAACTTATGAAGCAACGGTTGGGGTTTTGTCTTTAAAATTAACGATTTCTAACAAAGGGATGCCATAATTCCCACAAGAAGGAATCAAAATGTCCTCATTTTAAAAGCACCTATTCTTCTGGCTGCTAGAGCAATTCATGATGACGAGGTTACGTTGAGCAACGGGCTGAGCAATTCAGAGTACATACCATCGTCGTATATCTCCGTAGATGAAGGGGATTAAGGGATGTCAAGACAAAATATAGGCATTATTTTTGGTGAAAGTATTATTGATTCCCCTTTTGTTATTCATGTTTTCAAGAGCACACACGAATGACCAAGGATTTTCCTCAAGAAATTATCCTGCTAAGTACGAAATGATATAAAGTTAATTTTCTCTTGTTTACCAAAGAGGCAGGAAAAGAATCGCAATGTCCTTCTGACGGTTAGTACCTGATGTTCTTGTGCTTAATGTCTAAAGAGATTTGATCACGATCAACATATATTGTGATGCAAAGGTAGGATTACTTCACCCATAATTAGAGATGTTGGGTTCGAATCATGAGTATGAGAAAAATCCTATTTGGGATCACTACCCCAGAGTGATTCCTATCGTGCATGAATCAAATTTCGTCACCGCTAACTTTGGAACATGAATTTTCTTGGCATTCTTGATAAATTTAATTGGCCGCTGAATTTATACTGACTTTTGGACAACAAATTTATGTTCGGTTTGTATAACTCATTCTCAAACAAACTGTCATATATTAGTGGTTTAAAATCCCAAAGATCAATAAAGTACTAATTATTGCTGCAAATTGGACTATGAATGTTAACGTCTATCTTTTTCTGTATTTATTTTTTATACTCAGTCTTGCTTCTTCACGTTTTCAACTACATAATAAATGAAAATGTCATTACTTTAAGAAGATGTAAATATTTAAGATCACCTTAACTATGAAAATAGACAATAATCTAATAGATTTAAAAAAAAGATCAAACTAAACCCAAAGAATGTCAGACTCGATTAATTCAAATCAAATCCAAATTATAACTGTTTCATAGAACATATCTTTTTTAATAACAAAAATAAAAAATAAATTTAGAAATTCACGAGTTAATATAAATAAAACTTCAATAACAAATAACCATGTAACCAAGCATATTTATCATTTATAAAAACTTATGTATAGTTTTTTCGTCCATGTTCCTAATTTACATAAAAGTTAATATTGATATTAGTTTATAAATTTGTAATATTTCATCACTTGATAGACACGTGCAACGCACATGTCAAGAGAGTAGTACTATATTAAATGTATGAATGTCCTTATAAATGTTGTTTGAACTTTTTACCCTTCATCAAAAGACACTTCTAGAGAATATCGTCTTTTTACTATTTTTTCAATTATTACTTCATTATATTTATTATATATATATTTGATATTAATTTAATACATATACATTTTTTTAAAATGACATTGGGATTTTATTAATAAGAAATATCTACGCACTCATTTAGACCTATTGCCCAAATCTGAAAATAAAACTAAGCTAACAACATAAAAAGAGTCCTGGCCCACAAAAGGCCTCGTATATCCATTTATAAATCTAAACCTATGACTACAGTTTCTTAATCTATCTTTTTTCTCCTCTTCCCCAAACTGAAATTTTGCCTCGGTGCGAAAACTTTTCTCTTTGATTCCTTGTTCTCTGGATAATCAACCTCCATTTCATGATTGCGTTCTTGCTTACTATTATCTATCCAAGTAAGTATTTAAGGACGTTCATCGACTATTTCTCTTTTGTTCCTACTTCTTCTTGCTGACTTTTTCCTTCTTCCAGCGGCGTTAACAGGTTCTGGGATAGAACTCGCTTCGTTTTGTGACCAAGGCTTGGTACTGAGTGTAGATCTTCCAAACTGGTACGTTTCCTTTATTTCTCTGAATATGTTATATGTGTACATGACTCCTAAACATAGAGGAGACTCCTAAACATGGCAGAAACCCGATTCTTCTCGTAATTAACATTCAATAATTGTTTCATAGAACATATCTTAGTTTAATACGAAAAAATAAAAAAAAATTAGAAATTCACAAGTTAATATAAGTAATATTTCGATAAACGCATAACCATGTAACCAAGAATATTTGTCATATATAAAAACTTATGTATAGTTATTTCTTTCATATTCTTAATTTACTTGGAATTTATTATTGATATTACTTTATAAATTTGCAATATTTCATCACTTGATATACACATTCAATGCATGTGTCAAGAGACTAGTACTATATTAAAAGCACGAAGGTCTTTGTAAGTGTTGTTTGAACTTTTTACCTTTCATCAAGAGACTACTTAAGACAATATCGTCTTTTTACTATTTTCTTCAATTATTACTTCATTATATTTATTATATATATTTGATATTAATTAACACATGTACATGATTTTTTAAAATGCAATTGGGATTTTATTAATAAGAAATCATCTACACACTCATTTAGACCTATTACCCATATCTGAAAACAAAACTAAGCTAAACACATAAAAAGAGTCCAAGCCCACAAAAGGCTCGGTAGATCCATTTATAAATTTAAACCTATGACTAGGGTTTCTTAATCTATCTATCTTCTCCTCTTCCCCAATCTGAAATGTTCCCTCGATGGGAAAACTCTTCTCTTTTATTTCTTCTAAAATGGGTAATCACCTACATTTCTTGATTGCATTCTTGCGTTCACTACTAGCTATCCAAGTAAGTATTTAAGAATGCTCATTAATTATTTCTCTTTGGTTCCTTCTTCTTCTTACTGATGTTGACCTTCTTGCAGCTGCGTTAACAGATTCATTGGGTAGTACTCACTTCATTTTGTGACTAAGGCTTGTTACTGGGTGTAGATCTTCCTCACTGGTACGTTTCCTTTATTTCTTTGAATATCTTATACTTGTACATGAGTCCTAAACATAATGGAGTATCCTAAATATAGCAGAAACCTAGTTGTGCCCGTAACATTTAATGATAAAACCTCTATAACATTAATTAATGTCGTTTTTAGTTTATGAATATTTTAATATTGAGTTATTTCTTTTACTAAACTTCTAAAATATATAGAAAAAATATAATTCTATTAACTTTTTCCCTATACTATGTAAAGTTGTTTTTTCTGCAACAATGTAACAACATGATTCTAAGTTGAAATCAAATAGAGAAAGAGAAAAGTTGAGGACGAACAAAAGTAACTGGAACACAAATTTGTGCAGCAGAATTAATAAGCAAGAGTCACTATTAGTACTCTATTAGTATAACTCTATCCTCTTCCAAGAGTCACTATTAGTCCTTTGATAACTTATATGCCGATAGTAATGTCTGGTTTTGTTACTGTTATGGAATTTACAGTTGATTTTGTCCCTTCAGAATAACTCTATCGTCCTCCAAGAGTCACTATTAGTACTTTGATAACTTATATGCCGATAATAAAGTCTTATTTTGTTACTGTTGTGGAATTTTTGTGCTTTGTTTGCAAGTTTAGCAAAATTAATTTTGTTATTAGTTGGATGAGAAAACTTGCGATGTATTTTTTATAGTTTTATTTTGTTCACTTTTGCTTGTCAACTTTAAACTTTGCATATTCCTTAAAACTTAAAAGATAATGACTAATATCAGTACTTTGCTAAAATATTCATATTAATTGATGTATAGTCTTAGATGTAAGGAAATAATTTAGCAAATAAATAACTAATGTTGAAAAAATATACATAATTTTGTTGATTGACATGACATTCATGCAAAACACGTATGCTAAACTAGTTATTATGATAAATGAGAATGCCATGTCATAAGTTTTCTTAAAATAAAATGAAAGATGAACAAAAATATGAAAGGAATAAAAAGAAAAAGAAAAGACAAGAAATGCGACGCCATCATTTTACTGTTGTCATAGCAATACCTATGATAAACAGAAAGAAAGAGGGGAGGGGAGGAGAGTGAGAGAGAAAGTGGGGGACTAGAAAGGAAAGGGTGTAAAAATTAAGAAAGAATTTGAATTATAGAATAATTAAGATTCAAATTACATATAATGTTTTCCTAAACTTATAATTATATTCTATTGAAAAGGTGTAAATATTAATTGAAAAAATTATGGTAATTATCTTTAAACCTACCTAATGGTGTAGAAAAAATATTATACTAACAGTGGATATAATTTACTCTCTTTTGATTTTCCTCCTCCTTTTTCTCATTTTCAACTATTGTTACTCAATTGGAGCTTAGGAGAGATGATTTTTGAAGCAATTATTTTGAGGAAATTAGTTGAGGTAAGTGTCTTTATCATTTTCAAATTATTTCCTAACAATTTCATCTTCTAAAGTTATTTTAAAATTAATATTTCAAAGTGGATATTGGGATTTGTTTCCCCAAATTTTCAAAATTAGTGATTTTATGATTTCGAGGCCCTTTCTTGCTCAATTTTAATGGATATTTAACTATGAGTTTCTTGTGACTTGTAGAAACTAATTTTTGCAGAAATTTTCAGATTTTGAATTTTAGAAATTGTAAAAATTTTTGAACCATTTTGCCCCTAATTTTTAATCGTTGCAATATATGGGTATCGTTGAACTCCTTGTGACTTGTACTTTACATTCTTTATAGTGAAAAATCAATTTGGAGTTGGAATTTAAGTGGAATTCTCCGGTTAGAGTGTTTTGATGTGGTTTCGACTAATGAAGTAGGTTTGGCTAATCCATCTTGGGACTAAGGTTGGATAACTGAATATTTTTATGCTATAAAATGGAATGGGATCACATCATATGTTGGTGCTGAGAATCCCTGTTGTGTTGCCTGTGTGAGGCTTTGTTTATTATTATGATGTTTCGTGAACATGAGACTACTGGAATTTGTTGTATTGTGTACTTGTAATAAATATATCATACATGTGAAATATAATGCTTGGGATGAGTTGTGAATTTATCGTGCTTATGAAATGATATTCATGGGATAAGTCGTGAATTTATCATACTTTGACAATGAAATAATTGGCAAACTGAGATACTCGTGAAATGATTTGAGAAATGTGATATATTGTGAAATGAAATGCTCTGAGGCATGACATGAATTGGAAAATATGATAAATTCAGAAATAAGACACGTTGAGGCATGATGTAAATTGAGAAATGTGATATATTGTGAAATAAAATGCGCTGAGGCAGGAAATAATTTGAGGAACAATATACTTGTGAAAATTGTGGTTTGTAACATAATTTGGGAACCTATGAGATGTTTTCCAAAGGATAGGTGCTTGTTTTCTTTTGAAGAGTATTATTCCTATCGAATTTGACGAGGGTGTTTATCATGAAAGTTGAGTTTGTGAACTTTATTACTTTGCAACTTGCATTGTGTGAATGTGCTCCTCTATTTGTGATATTGATATGCATTCATGCTCAGACATGCACATAACATGAAATATGGAAAGTGAAATTGTGCGAACCTTTTTTACCAAAAATGAAACATCTTTAAAACCTTTGTATCTTGAGTCCCTGACCGAGCCAGTTATAAGGCAGGGTAGTAGATCTATTATGTCATGAATCGATTTCTAAAGCTGTGATACCCTACCATAACCCCCTCCCCCTCCCCTCTCGGTAGATAAAACTAACCCATAGCCTATAACTAAGTGTGACGGGTAATAGGTGGTCAACTAGTGATACATAAATAAGATAAATAAAAAGGACAAGGTAAATATATACATAACAAAAATAGAGTCCCTCCCAATAACCGAAAGTCACTAGTACAAGCTAGTAGACAAAATAAACTGAGTAAAAGTCCCAAAAGTGGACCACAATAAATATTAGATAAAGGCTAGTCTCAAAATACACAAAAGATGGGCCAAAAGTACAGATGGCACTAAAATGATCCAAAAGTGCCTCATGCTTACCTTGGTCTCCGAAACTGGCTGTTGCAAGATAGACTAGATCACTACTAATAGCTAGTGCTCAGACCTGCATCATGAAGGCGATGCAGAACATAGTATGAGCGTTAGATAATAAGGTACCCAGTAGGCATCATAAGCCGACTGAGCAAGAAAGATGAAGAAAATATGAAAAAGCAGAATTAAAACCTAAATAGGAGTCAAAATATACATTCTATCGAAAATGACTAACACTAAAGGAAAATCTTCTAAAACTAGATAAGAATACTACATAGCTATACCTAAATAGGTCGTAGGCCCAAACAAGATACATATGCACAATTTAAAGTAAAACCCGAGCTAACCCCCATAAGCCCCGTTGAATACACATAATTTCTGTCCTACAGAGGGTAGGAGCTAGGGTTCTGCAAGAGTGAATGCCTTACGGACAAGTCTGGGACTTTAACAAGAACCTATCCTATTTATGTGACAATAAATGGAGGGACTCAAACCCACCACTGGACAATGTCAATAACTTGGTAAAAAAATAGAGGGACTGATATGACCAATTTTTGGTAAAATATTGTGACACCTTTAAAACTTGACCACAAGTTAGCTGGCAAGTGGATGAGATACTGGTATCATAGGTCCTTAGCTACAAGATGGGTGGTGAAGTAGTTGATACTTTGAGATTGTGATGAGGTATATGGCCTCCGAGATACCCTCACCCCCTTAGTCACTAGAGCCTCTGCTTGATGGAGGTGTATTCCACAGGTTGTACGATAGTCTTGATTCTACGAAGCATTGTATTGCATAACATTTCATTGCACTACTTAATATTGATTTTCTTACTTGATATGAGGGTATGTGTTTACTTTACCCGTGTTGTTCTATATATATTGGGGGCACCGATGTCGGGCTAATTTTTTTGTCTATAGGTGGAACATTCCTAGTTTATTCCATAGTTTATTCAATTCATTATTCTTAGTCGGCTAAATCTACTAGGTACATATTTGTAACAATCCATCTTTTGATAAAAGGCCCGTATTGATAAAACACAGGAGAGATGTTGGGTATATAAGTAAAACAGGTTGTAACAACCCATCTTAAGATGAGAGGTCCCATATCGGCAAAACATATGAGAGATATTGGGTATAAAAGTAAATAGACCTTACTTAGTAGTGACGCATTTTAATGTTGTGTTGGCTTAGGATCAAAGCGGACAATATCACTAGTGTGCTGGGCCATTATAGATAATATCAAACCTACTCATGTGTCAGCCTTGTCAGTGTGGGCTAGAGTTCAACTGAGTTTAGAAAAATCTCAATGAGACAGGGGAAACTTTCGGTGCTGAGTCTAGGCGAATCTCGTATAGTGGGGCAAACCATAGAGAGGATGATGAGTCCATAGAGGAGGTGTATGTAATAATCTATGTTAAGATAAGAAGTCTAATGTCAATAAATCAAGGAGAGATATTGGGTATATAAATAAATAGGCCTTACTAGTGACATGTGTTAAAGTTGTGTGGACTTAGGCCCTAAGTGGACAATATAACTACAAGCTAGGCAGCTACACTGTCTTATTTACTATTGATGCATTTTGAAGTTAAGTGGTCCTAGGTCCAAAGGGGATAATATCACTAGTAGGATAGGCTATTACAAATAGAATTAGAACCACTCTTTTGTCAGCCTTATCGATGTAGGCTAGAGTTATTGAGCTTAGGCGAATCTCGGTGAGGCATGGTAAATCTCAGTGCTGAGTCTAGACTAATCCCATATGGCAGGACAAACCTCAGTGAGAGTACTAAATCAATAGTGGGGGAGTTATGTAACAACCCATCTTCAGATAGAAGTCCCACATGTCAAAACATTGGAGAGATGTTGGTATTTAAGTAAACAGGTCTTACCTACATGCAACACATTTTAAAGCGTTATGGGCCTAGGCTTGAAGCGGACATTATCACTAGTGGGCTACGTTGTTACAATATTTATTGTATTCACCGCTACTTTTGAGTTCCTCTTTTTGATATAGATTCTAGACGTACTTGATGTGATGTCTTTTTGGTTTTATGAAATGCAATATAATAAACTTAGTGGTTTTTGTTATTTTTTTGCTTTATAAGTTTGACTTTTCACATTATCGTCATATTTCATAACTTTAACAACTAATGTATGTTGGAGATTGTATCTTTAGTTCTCTCACATACGAGGTTAAGCATGGGTGCGACTCATGGCCAAATTTGGGTCGTGACAAAATAAACCCCCCAAAAATTATGCTTTCGTTCATCTTTTTACGAAAAATAGAGAGATGGATTTACATATTTGTTGAATTTTATTTGAAGTCCTCATTTTCCTATTGCGAAAAACACAATTGTCAAATCAATAAAAAAAGAAATATTAACAACAAAAACAACAACATACCCACTGGAATCCCACAAGTGGGGTCTGGAAGGCTAACATGTATGCAGACCTTACCACTATCTCAAAGGTAAGGGGCTGCTCCTGGAAACTATCCTCTCAAAATACCCATAAATAGAATAAATTAGATATGGATAAAATGGAAAAGGTTAAGAAAAAGAGAAAAGGAAGAACGACTAATAATGAAAAACACATGATAGTATGTAAATACAATTAAAATAACATATATAAGATGGATAATGGCAACATAGGATATAAAGACACGACCAATACTATTACCCTAGTATACCGAAGGCCAAAGATCAATGAATCCCTAATAACCTATTAGCCTGCTACTCTAATTCGCGACCTCCACTCCTTTCTATTTGAGATCATGTCCCCAGTGAGATCAAGTTTCATCATATCTTGTCTGATCACCACCCACCAATAATTCTTTGGTCTATCTCTAATTCTCTATATAACCCCTAAATTCAACCTATCACACATCCTAACTGGAGCATCGGTACTTCTTCTCTACACATGTCCAAACCATTGCAGTCGGACCTCCTTAATCTTATCAGCCATAGGGCCACCTCTAGCTTCTCACGAATGGTCTCATTCCTAATCTTATCACTCATGGTATGTCCATATATCTATCTTAACATCCTCATCTTCACGACCTTCATCTTAAAAATATGTGATTTTGATTGGCCAACAATCCATCCCATACAACAAAGACAGTCGAACCGCCATTTTATAAAACTTACCTTTAAGTTTAGTTAGTATCTTTTTATTACACAGTACTCCAAAGGCAAGCCTCAATTTCATCCATGCTTCCCTAATACAATGTGTTACATTATTGTCAATATTGCCACTAGTTTGAATAATGGACCCAAGATATTTAAAGTTATCTCTCTTAGGAATACATTGAGTGGCAAGCATCACATCAATGTCTACTTTATACCTCACAACATTGAACTGACACTCCAAGTATTTTATTTTGTCCCTGCTCAGTTTAACCCCTTTCGGTTAGAAAGCCTCTGTCGAAACCTCTAATCTATCATTAACTTTAGCATGAGTTTCATCAGTCAATACTATGTCATCAGAAAATAACAGACACCACGGGACCTCCTCTTGAATAGATCGTGCCAGCTCATCTATCACCAAGGTAAATAGAAAAGGGCTCAACACAGATCCTTGATGAAGTCCCATCTCAATAAGAAAATATTTAGAGTCTCCTTCCATTGTTCTTACTTGGGTTTTGGCTCCACCGTACATTTCCCTTATCACCCTAATATACACCATTGGAACACCTTTTACCTTTAGACACCTACATAGGACATCCCTCAAAACTTTTTCATAGGCCGTCTCAAGATCAATGAACACCAAATGAAGGTCCTTCTTTCTTTCCCTATATTTGTCCACTAATCTCCAGACAAGATGAATTGCTTCAATAGTTTACTGCCCCGACATAAATCTGAACTGATTCTCTGAAATAGACACTCCTTTTCTCACCCTCATCTCCACCACTCTCTCTCTGACCGTCATAGTGTAGCTTAACAGCTTGACACCCCTGTAATTATTACAGTTTGAATATCTCCCTTGTTCTTTTACAATGGAACCG
>JAPFFP010042191.1:0-37054 GCA_026153255.1 Solanum medicagineum | reverse complement strand
TGGAATGGATTCCATTCTCCATAATATCGAATTTTTGGTGTTCAATTCACCTCTAACTTTTGGAAGTCCTTCCAACAAGAAATTGGCACCAGGGTGAAGTTAAGTACTACTTTTCATCGCTAAAGTGACGCATAAGTCGAAAGGGCTATTCAGATATTGGAAGATATGTTGAGAGCTGGTGTGTTGGAGTTTAAGGGGAGTTGGGATGAGCATTTCCACTTATTTAGTTTTCCTACAGTGATAGCTTTCATACAAGTATTGGGATGACACTATTTCATGCATTGTATAGTAGACGATGTAGATCGCCCATCTGGTGGTTCGAAGTCTGTGAGTGGCATTACTTGAAGGTGTCTCTGATAAAAGGTGTGATCCAGTTCATTAAGAAAGGAGAGTTGAACCCTAGGTATGTAGGGCCATCTAAGGTGGTAAGAAAAGTGGGAAAAATGGCATATGAGTTGGATTTACCCAATGAGATGCTTTAGATTCATTTAGTCTTCCATGGGTCGATATTGAGGAAATTCTAAGATGATCCAAATTCCATAGTTCCTTTGGATGATGTGAGAATTTTGTGAGGATTTGGGTTCAAAGAAGTGCCGGTTAAAATTCCAGATCGACAATGAAAAAGCTACGGAACAAGGAATTTGCCCCCATCAAAGTGCATTGGAGAAACCAACAAGTTGACGGTGCTACATGTGAAGCGAAAATAGATATGATGAAGCATTATCCACATCTATTCTACTCTAATCAGGCCTAAAGTATAAGAAAATTCATCCTAAAATCATCAATTCCATGCATTTTATTTTTTCATGATGTATGCACTTGTTTGGATGTTTATGCACTGTTTTGAGACATGTTTTAAGTGTGAAATCCGAATATTTTGAGAAATGATGTTTACATGTATATTTGCATGCATAATAGGTTTTCAGCTGCTAGTTTACTCTTTAGAGATTGCGTTTAAGTACATTTGTCGAAGAAAATTCCCAAGGGGGAGATATTGTAACAATCCCTAATTTAAAGTATTTTACATTTTCTTTAAGTTCCTTAATTTGTTATGCATGCTTATGATGATTTCGTTATCTTTTAAGTTATTAAATTCTAGTCAAGATATCCTATGATTGTTTTACTAAGTATATGAATGTTTTGAGCTATTAATGATGACCCCAATGATGGGTTTCGATAATGATGAAGTGTGGGCATTTTCAATGGTCCTTTAGAAGAGAAATTCCCTTATGTTTTATATGATTTACGATTGTTCCATTTAAAAAGACTAGCTCACCTAGTTTTAAGTAAAACTTTATATGATTTATGAAGATGATTAGGGCATTAAAGAATATCTTTAAAGTTACGTTTCTCAAAGAAATAAGCATATTGACTAATTTCCCTAACGATGTTAGGATACGTCCCCAAGATGAAAGGACAATCCTCACTTGGTGATTCCTAAGTTCAAGACAGTCTAATGATTTGCTTTTTATGATCCAAAGTTATGTTTTTATGATTCCAAGAGATGACTTATCAACAAGTGGACTTGATATTGGGACTCAGTTCGTTAGTTGAGGCATGACCCCTTAAAGCTAAAGCTCAATGTCCCTAACTATGTGCCACCATAATAGTCCTTGTAGGATAGGCTAGTGAATCCACTTAAGTCTGTATGATATAAAAGATGCAATTGCGAGGTAACTAAGTGTTGGACATCTACCTTGGCTAGTAGATTCTCTTTCTCTCAATGGAAGGAGTTCATTAGCCTTTTCCCATTGGAAGGAGTTCATTGGATTCTATGTAGTAGATCACATGGTCTTATATGTCAGTTATGGTCTACTCCCACAAGTTTATGATTCCATGATATATTTCCGTTATAGCTGCTTTCTCATGTATTGACTCTTATTCATACTAAGCCATATTCCTTGTGTATGCTTAGCTCACTTATTTATCTTTATCTCATCCATACTTATATGTTACATTTATGAATGATGGAAATACAATTTCATACATGCTTTGCATCTCACATACTTAGTATATTCCAACGTACTAACATATATGTTGCCTACATGATTTAACCATATAGGGACAAACACTCCTCCAAGGGCTCAAGGCTAGTACTCAGCATTTAAGACTAGCATTCTTATTTGTAGTGAGCCCTTAGTTCAGGACTCTACCATTATTTACACTCTATATTGTGTTTATTTTTGAGACTATGTATTTGTAGCCCTTTTAATGTGTTTACTTTCTATGTTGCATAATTATGGATTCTTTTCTTTTTTATAGAGGTTGACTGTTATCGGTCTTATCCATCGATGTAGCAGTTGGTATGCTTATGGACAACGAATTTTAGTTATCTTACTGCTTCTTATTGTTGCATCATTGCTTAAATGTCCCATAGTCCCTTTTCCTCATTTTTCCACAAATGTTTTCATTAGATGCCTATGAATTCTTAAGATGCTTGAGATGGCTAGGGTGAGGTTGCATCGGGTATCTCAATCACCGTGTGACGATTAGGATGCTATCTTTGGTAATTACACTAAGAAGAGGATGGTGAGTTAAGATCTTGCTCATGATCTTCATCATTATGGAGCAATTGCAGCAAGGTCGTTAGTGCAAAAAAAGGAGTATCTCGGAGCATTCACCATACCTTACAGTATCAGAGTTTTGAACTTTGTAATGGCGCTATGCGACTTTGGAGACAACATCAACTTAATGCCTCAATTAGGCTTGGGAGCCCCCATGTCGACTACAATGCGGTTGTTGATAGCAGACATGATGATAAAGAAGCCTGTGGCAATACTTTATAACGTGCTAGTTAGAGTTGAAAATTTCATATTCACTGCGAACTTCATAATCCTTGGTTGTGAAGTTGACTTCGACGTCTCAATCATCTTGGGAAGGTATTTCCTAGCCACTGGGTGAGCACTAGTGGACATGGAGTTGGGCCCAACTCAAGATTAGATTGGATGACACAGAGGTCATCTTCAATGTTTGCCAGTCCATGAAGAGACCCGATGATTTGAAAGTTGTTTCTATTATTGAAATCATTGATGAAATGTAACTTGCAGTACCAATTGAGGAGAGGCTGGGTGTCGAAACTCTTGGGGTGGTATTGGTAAACTTTGAGAGTGACAACAACCTAAACTATGATAAGACGGTAAAGTCACTTCGAACAAACGGTTTCCACAGGAACCAACTGAAGTTTATGTTGGACTTGAAAAATCGCGAGTCACCACCTACTAGACCATTCATTGAAGAGCCATCAGTTTTGGAGTAAAAGGCTCTTTCGACCCACTTGAGATCTGTGTTTTTGGGAAGTAATATACTTTTCCTATGAGTTTTGCTAAGATCTTAATGATGAACATGTAGAGGCAATGATCTCAGTTGTCAAAAGATTAAAAAGTGCTAATGGATGGACGATTACAGAAATCATTGGCATCCACCTGGCATATGCACTCATAAGATTCAACTTGTCAAATATTATAATCCAAGTATTGAGCACCAAAAACATGTCAACTCGCTGATGTCGCTTAACCCGACTACTCAAAGGCAGAAGTGGCTGTCGTCAATAGAATAATAACCCAACTTCAGAGGTTGGGGTTGATCCAGTAGGGAATCATTGTTCAAGGTAGAAGTGAGTCATTGGACAAAATAATTCTAGGATCTGGGGTGTTACAACAATCAAAATGAGAGTTCAGCTAAACGATTTCTATGTAACTATTTAAACAACTATTTAAGGCAAGATGTTAGAGATGTGCAAATATGGAAATTGATCTACTAAATGGGTCTCGATACTTGACTAAATGTGTTGAATTGAGTGAATAGGCTAGGATGGTTGTAACTGAAACGACCCCCAAAAAATGCTTGAAAATGTGCCTTGGAAGTGTCCGAAATTGTAGTTTCTATATATCTCAATATCTGAGTACGATATTTAAAATCTGACTTCATATTTTTGTTCAGCGGGTCAAAATTAGGGGGATAAGGGTCTAACCCTAATTTTAGAGCAAATGATTAGCACGTTCGATTTTCTAAGTGACGATTTTCAGAGAGCTTTTTGGGCCCTTGGCGTGACGCACCAAGGTCGCGTAGATGAAGGAATTCAATTTTCACATCCAGTCCGTGATGCACACATGTACATTTTTCCATCCAGTTATTTTTCTTTTGGTCCAAGACTTTGAAGTCTTGGGCCTAAGTGTCCCAAAATGTAAAAATGCCCATACTTAACCATTTTTCGCTCTCATATCATTCAAAACATTCCACAATACTCATTCAAATACTTAAGCAAATATTTTACTCCTAAACTCAAGTCTCAAAATCGTCTCCAAATTTAAGGATTTCCTCTCAGGCTTCAAGTCTCCATCTCTAATCTTCATCAAGTTCATCTCCAAAGCTAAGGTATGTAGGTTTCTTTCATGGGTTCTTTTCACCTATGATGCTCAAGCTTCCTTTTCTAAAACAAAATTCATGGTTTAAAGTTGATTTACTCATGGGTCTTATATATTATGAAAATCACTGCACACTATGTTGGGGTTTATGAATTTGTGATTGTTTTACTATGTTTTAGGCCATGAATCTAAGGTCTATGGTGAGGATTGATGAAGGTTCTTGAGATATATTGTTTGAGGGTGTTACCAAGTATCTATTGATGGCTTTACACTAATTCTTCTAGCGTGATTTCACTCTTGAATTGCCTGATTGTACACTAACATTATACACCCTCTAAGTGTTTGATGAAATGTCCAGTTATGGATTCTTGAGAATTGAAGGTTATATGTTTGTCTTATGAGATGAATGACTATATGATGATAAAATGATGATGGTATGATGATGGAAAAGGAATGAGTGTGTATGATAATGAAAGGAGTGTGTGTGTATATATATATATATTTTATCTCTATATAGTGTTGGGGATGACCAAGCTTAGCTCGGGGGGTTGTAGGCCCAGACAACCTATAAAATGGTTGGTACCTTGGTCGCCTAGCTCGGGGGATGGTAGGCCTGGGTAACCTTGTTGGGGGTTAGTACCCATCAACCTTGATGGGGGGTTTGTACTCTATCAACCTTGGTGGGGGGTTTGTATTCCATCAACCTTGGTGGTGGGTTTGTACTCCATAAACCTCATGAAGTGGTTCTTACCTGATACGCCTATCCAAGGGGGTGGTAGGCCTTGGCTTGCACTATAATGATCACTCCTTACACTCGTATTATGATCTATATAAGCATGGTTTTACTTCAAGCATCATCAATACATTCCATATTATTAGTATGCTACTCATTGCTTATGATTATTCATTTTGCCTATGATACCTTCCTCTTGTTGCATTGCATTCTACATATATAGTACATTCAAAAGTACTAATGCATACTCTATGCCTACATGATATCACCATGTAGGAACCTGTGTACTGCTGGATAATCCTCCTCCACGTGGCTAGTACGACTTCTACCAAGGTTGTTGGTGAATCCTCCATTTCGGGGACGTTGCTTATGATTTATTGCTATGTATTAAGACTTTCTCTCTTTGACTTATGTATTGACTATGAGGGTGCACTCGATTGCTTTATCTTGGCCCCCACTCTTATCTATGTAGTAGAGGTGTTGTTGGGCATGCTATGTATCTATGTCATGAGCTTGACTCTGTTGACTCTTCATATTTATTATGCGGAAGTTTATTCTTACTCCCAATTTCTACTTTGTTTACATTTATCTCTTATTGTCATTCTAATTGCTTCCGCGAACAAGGATGTCTAATGATATGCCATGAGGCTTATTTGGGATTCCTTCGGGTTCCTCATGCGCCGATCACATCTAGGACCTAGGCTTCGGTCGTGAAAAAGGTGGTATCAGAGCACTAGGTTGTTAGATCCTTGGAGTCCAACACACCATGTTGATTAGAGTCTTATTCATGATTGTGTTGTGCACCACAACTATGAGTAGGAAGCTATGAGATGCTTTTGGAAATGTTTCCTTTCTTCATGTTCTAAGTCGTGCTATAGAGTTAAAGTAAGTTTTCCCCCACTAAGGATTATTCTTTGGTATGCTAGATCATGCCTAATACGAGGGGAAGACGAGCCCGCATGAGCAATCGGCCAATAGAGAGCTCAGGGATGCTCTCTTCTTGCTTGCACAAGTGGTGGATAATCAATCCAACCAAGGGGCCTAAGTCCATCATGCTCCTACACCAGCCTCCTAGGTAAGAGACTTCATGAGAATGAATCCCTCAGATTCCAAGGGTCAAAGGTGAGTAAGGACTCCCAAGAGTTCATTGATGAGGTCTACAAAATTTTATCCATCATGGGTGTGACGCCAGAGGATAAGGTGGAGTTATCAGTCTACCAACTCAAATAGATAGCACAAATATGGTACAACTAATGGAAGGAAGGGAAGGGAGTTGGCTATGTGGTACTTTGGGAGGAGTTCAAGTAGCGTTCGTTAATCGGTTCTTCCCCCTTGAACTTAGGGAAACTAAGTTGGTGGAATTTATGAATTTGAGGCAAGAGTCAATGTAGGGAGTATGCCCTCATGTTCATTCAACTTTCAAAGTTTGCTCCTCACTTGATTGCCGACTCAAGGTCGAGAATGACCAAATTTGTTATGGGTGTCTCCAACTTGGTTAATGAAGGGTGCTGGTCTGCCATGCTGATTAGTGATATGGACTTGTCACGTTTGATGAACTATGCTAAAAAAATGGAAGAGGAGAAATTGAGGAAGAGAAGGGGGCATAAGGCCAAGAAGGCCCGTTTTGAGGGTAAATTCGAAAGGAGTAGCCGGTTCCATCAAGGCCAAAGGCCTACTCATGCATTTGATAAGAGGATTGCAAATGATCTTTCGAGGGCCCAAGGTGTAAGAGGTGTGACTCCTATTGATGTGTGCCTAAAGTGTGGTAAGGGTCATGGTGGCCCATGTTTGAGTAATACTAGTGCTTGTTATGGTTGCGGGGAGATTGGGCATAAGGTGATAGATTGCCCTCGAAACTACAACAAAGTAAGGAGGTTCGTCCACAAGGTGCTGATGCGGTCCCATTAGGGAGAGGTGGCCGACAAGATGTTTCCCCAAGGCACAACCGGTTCTATGCTTTGCACGAAAGGCAAGGGATTGATGAAGTCTCCGATATTGTTACCGGTATGTTGAAAATTTTTGACTTTGATATGTATGCATTGATTGATTCGAGTGCCACTCTTTTTTTTGTTACCCCCTTTTCCCCAAAAGTTCCATGTTGACCCCAAGTTATTACATGATTCATATGAAGTGTCTACTCCTATTGGTGCATCTATTGTTGCTAAAAAAGTTTATAAAAGTTGTCCTATTTGCTTCTTGCATAAAGTGTTGTCTTGGGATCTTTTTGAGTTAGACATGGTTGATTTTGATGTCATTCTTGGGATGGATTGGTTTCATGCCTATTATGCTTCTATTGATTACAGAACCCATAGGGTCAAATTTCAATTTCCAAATGAGGTGTCCTTGAGTGGCAAAATCAAGATGTGGTGGTCAAGGGTAGAATTATCTCTAGCATTAAATCCCGTAAGTTGATCTCTAAGCTGTGTCTTTACCATCTTCTAAGGGTTAGGGATGTGGAGTCTAAAAGTCCTTCCCATAGAGTCGATTACGGTTGTAAATGAGTTTCTTGATGTCTTCTCAAATGACCTTCCAGTGTTCCTCCCGAAAGGGAAATAGACTTTGGCATAGACCTCCTCCCCGATACTCAACCCATTTCTATTCCCCCTTATCATATGGCCCCGGCGGAGTTGAAGGAACAATTGAGGGACTTGTTGGAGAAGGGATTTATTATACCAATAACCTTAGGGTGCTCCGGTGTTATTTGTGAAAAAGAAGGATGGGTCCCTTAGGATGTGTATTGACTACCAACAACTCAATAGGGTCACCTTCAAGAATAAGTATCCTCTTCCAAGGATTGATGACTTGTTTGACCAATTGCAAGGGGCTAGCCATTTCTATAAGATCGATCTTTGGTCCAGGTATTATCAAGTGAAGGTGAGGGAGTGTGATATTCCCAAGATGGCCTTTCAAACTAGATATGGGCATTATGAGTTTGTTGTGATGTCTTTTGGGTTGACTAATGCACCGATCATCTTCATAGACCTTATGAATAGGTTTTTCCAACCCTACTTTGATTCCTTTGTTATGGTATTCATGATGACATTTTGATCTATTCTCATGGTAAGGATGAGCATATGGCTCATTTGAGGGTTGTGTTGCAAAGATTGGGGAGGAGAAATTGTATGCTAAATATGAAAACTATGAATTTTGGTTGAAGGAGGTGGCTTTCCTAGGGCATGTGGTGTCAGGGGATGGTATAAAGGTGGACCCTAAAAAGATATATGTGATTAGAAATTGGCCTAGAGCATTGACCCCGTCGGACATTAGGAGTTTCTTGGGCTTAGCGGGTTACTATCGGAGGTTTGTGAATGGGTTCTCTTCTATTGCTTCTCCTATGACAAAATTGACTCAAAAGAAGGCCAAGTTTGTGTGGCCTGATGAATGTGAAAGGAGTATCTAAACATTGAAAGACAAGCTTGTGTCCGCTCCTATATTATCACTACGAGATGGGCTTGAGGGATTTATGGGGTATTGTGATGCTTCCGGGGTTGATTTGGGTTGTGTGTTGATGCAAAATGGTAAGTCCATAGCTTATGCTTCTACACAACTTAATGTACATGAAAGAAACTACCCTACCCATGATCTAGAGTTAACTGTCATTGTTTTTGCATTAAATATTTGGTGACACTACTTGTATGGGGTGCATGTTGATGTATTCACTGATCATAAGAGCCTCCAATATGTCTTCACTCGAAAGGATCCCAACTTGAGGCAAAGGAGATGGTAACTTCTTAAGAACTATGACATGAGTGTGTATTATCATCCCAGTACGGCAAATATGCTGGTGGATGCCTTGAGTAGGGTGTCCATGGGTAGCCTAGCTCATGTTGATGGTAGTGATAAGGAAATGGCTAGGGAGGTGCATCAGCTGGCTAGATTGGGAGTTAGGTTGGAAGAGGATGGTAATAGTGGTGTGGTTGTTGTTGATGGTTCTAAGTCTTCTTTGGTTGATGAGGTGATGCCAAAACAAGATCTTGGTCCCTCCTTGTTAGAATTAAAGGCCTTGGTGAAAGAGTGCAAGGTGTAGTTTTTCTCCCAAGGGGGAGATGGTGCCCTTTAGTACCAAGGTACGTTATGTGTACCGTGTGTTGATAGTTTGATAGAAAAGATCCTTGATGAGGTCCATAACTCTTCTTATTGTATCCACCCTAGTTCCACCAAAATGTATAGAAACTTGAGGGATTGTATTGGTGAGGACGTATGAGAGGGACATTGCCAAATTCGTGTCCGATTGTCATACTTGTCAACAAGTCAAAGCCGAACATCAAAGGTCAGGTGGCCTAACCCAAGACATTGAGGTTCCTACTTGGAAGTGGGAAGAGATAAATATGGGTTTTATGGTTGGGTTGCCCAAGACTAGAAAGGGTTTTGATTCCATTTGGGTTGTGGTTGATAGGATGATAAAATTGGCTCACTTGCTACCAGTTAAGACCACATTTGGGGCTGAAGATTATGCAAGGTTGTACATTCACGACTTGGTAAGGTTGCATGGGTTCCTTTGTCCATCATATAGGATCGAGGGACACAATTCACTTCACACTTTTGGAGGTCCTTCCAAAGGGGTCTTGGTACTAGAGTTAAGCTTTCTACGGCCTTCCACCCTCATACGGATGGCCAAGCCGAGAAGACCATCCAAACCCTTGAGGATATGCTTAGAGCATGTGCATTGGAGCTTAAACATAGTTGGGATGATCATCCTCCATTGATTGAGTTTGCCCAAAATAATAGTATCATTCTAGCATCGGTATGGCTCCTTTTGAGGCTTTATATGGGAGAAATTGTAGATCGCCAGTCGGATGGTTTGAGGTTGGTGAGATAGCTTTGTTGTGACCAGATCTATTTATGGAGGCTCTTGAGAAGTTTAGGATGATTAGGGAAATGTTGAAGACAACCTAAAGTCGTGAAAAATCCTATGCCGATATGAGAAGAAGAGACCTTGAACAAAGTTAGTGATTGGGTCTATCGAAAGGTTTCAACCATGAAGGGAGTGGTCCGTTTTGGTAAGAAGGGAAAGTTGAGCCCAAGATATGTTTGTCCTTATGAGGTCATAAGGAGGGTTTGCAAAGTAGCTTATGAGTTGAGGTTGCCTAGTGAGATGGAATTGGTTCATCTGGTGTTCCATGTGTCTATGTTAAGGAAATGTGTGGGTGATCCGAATGCGATTATGCCTCTTAATGTTATGGGTATTGTTGAGGATAATTTGACATATGAAGAGGTTCCAGTTCAGATTTTAGGTAGGCAAGTGAAGATGTTGAGAAACAAAGAGGTGGCTTCTGTTAAGGTCCTTTGGAGGAATCAACAAGTTGAGAGTACTACTTGGGAGGCCGAACCGGACATGCAAAAGTGGTATCCTTACCTTTTCCACTCCACTCAAGGTATTGATCTAAGTCCTTCATTTGATCTCAAGTCTTAAGTTCAGCCCCATGTCATTGCATATGTTCGTATTTAAATTGACAAGTTCATGATGATTTTACACTTATGATAAAGTTTTTGAAATGACGTTTAAGTGCATTGTTGCATCTCTACATGGGCTAAAATTGTCATATTTGTGCATCTCATATACGTCTCTTTGAAATTCGGGGAAGAATGTTCCCAAGGGGGAGATATTGAAACAGAATGTTCCCAAGGGGGAGATATTGAAACAACCCCAAAAAGTGCCCAAAAATGTACCTCGAAAGTGCTTGGAATTGTAAGTTCCATATATCGCAAAATCTGTGTACGATATCAAAAATCCGACTTCATATTCTTGTTCAGGGGGTCAATATTAGGGGGTAGAGGGTCTAACCCCAATTTTAGAGGAAACAATTAGCAATTTCGATTTTCCATGTCACGATTTCCAGAAAGCTTTTCGCGCCCTTGGTGCGACGCGCCAAGGGTGCGCAAATGAAGGAATTTAATTTTCGCGTCCTGTCCACAATGCAGGCATGTACATTTTTCTGTCCAGTTATTTTTCTTGTGGTCCAAGACTTTGAAGTCTTGGGCCTATGTGTCCCAAACGTATAAATGCCCATACTTAATCATTTTTCACCCTCAATATTTCTAAACACTCCCCAATACTCATTCAAACACCACCAAATATTTTACTCCTAAATGCAAGTCTCAATACCCTCTCCAGATCTAAGATTTCTTCTCAAGCTTCAAGTCTCCATCTCCAATCTTCGTCAGTTCATATCCAAAGCTAAGGTATGTGTGTTTCTTTCATGGGTTCCTTTCACCCATGTTGCCCAAGCTTCCTTTTCTAAAAAATTGCATGATTTAAAGTTGATTTACTCATGGGTCTTATTTATTATGAAAATCACTACACACTACGTGGGGTTTATGAAATTGTGACTATTTTACCATGTTTGGGGCCATGAATCTAAGGTCTATGGTGAGGATTTCTTCAGGTATATTGTTGAGGGTGTTCCAAGTATCTATTGATAGCTTTACATTGATTTTTTTTAGCATGATTTCACTCTTGAATTGCATGGTTTTATTTAGCATTATACATCCTCTAAGTGTTTGATGAAATGTCCGTTATGGATTCTTGAGGAATTGAAGATTCAATGTATGTCTTATGAGATGAATGATTATATGATGATGAAATGATGATGGAAAAGGAATGAATGTGTATGATGATGAAAGGAGTGTATGTATATATATAAATATTATCTCAATATAGTGTTGGGGATGACCAAGCCTAGCTCGGGCGGTTGTAGGCCCTGTAACCTATCGAGGGGTTGGTACCTTGATCACCTAGCTTGGGGGGTGGTAGGCGTAGGTAACCTTGTTGGGGGTTGGTACCCATCAACCTTGATGGGGGGGGGTTTGTAATATGTCAACCTCGGTGGGGGATTTGTACTCCATCAACCTCGGTGAGGGGTTTGTATTCCATCAACCTCATGAAGGGGATCGTACCTCATGCGCCTATCCAAGGGGGTGGTAGGCCTTGGCTTGCGCTATAATAGTCACTCCGTACACACTCGTATTATGACCTATATAAGCATGGTTTTACTTCAAACATCATTCATCCATGCCATGTTGTTAGTATGTTATTCATTGCTTATGATTATGCATTTTGCCTATGATACTTACCTCTTGTTGCATTGCATCCTACATACTTAGTACATCCATATGTTAGTCTCATACTCTATGCTTACATGATGTCACCATGTAGGAACCAGTGTACCGCTTGATCATCCTCCTCCACGTGGCTAGTACGACTTCTATCAAGCTCGTTGGTGAGTCCTCCATTCCGGGGACGTTACTTATGATATAATCTAATGTATTAAGGCTTTCTCTCTTTGACGTATGTATTGACTATGAGGGTGAGCCTGGTTACTTTGTCTTGGCCCACACTCTTATCGATGTAGTAGAGGTGTTGTTGGACATATTATGTATCTATGCTATGAGCTTGACTCTGTTGACTCTTGATGTTTATGATAAGGAAGTTTATCCTTAGTCCCAATTTTCCCTTGTTTACATTAGTCTCTTTTTTGTCATTCTAATTGCTTCCGCGACCAAGGATATGTAATGATATGCCATAAGGCTTGTTTGGGGTTCCTTCGGGTTCCCCATTCACCGGTCACGTCTAGGCCCTAGGCTTGGGCCATGATAGTAACCCAAATCACCAACGATACATGGGTGCTTCATCTAAATCAGCTAAGAAATCACACACGGACCGATGAAGATACGCTTGTCCAAAGAAGTCTCAGCAAAACCCCTAACACCTTGGCCATTGAATCCATGGCTATGGACTTCAACTGAAACCCTATTCCAGCCATTATATCCATTCCAAACTAATAGTTACAACTAAGGTAACAATCAGAGATCTAAAGTAAAACCGCAAGTTGGCAACCTTGGAATTATAGATTAAACACATAGGAACTAATAACATACAAAGCATAGATGACACCAATCATTTCAAGACACAATCACTTTGAGGTCAAAAATGAACAAAAGAAACATACCATAGAATGTGGTGACAAAAATGAGAGAGACAAGACCAAAGGAGTGCAAACCCTACGCTACCAGAGAAGTGGCCGAAAACTACCAAAAACTCACCGGAAAAAAAGGTCGGAAATTGGGGGGAAGAATTTGGCAAAGATTTGGGAGAATTAGGGTTCAATTTGGGAAAATCTTTTGTCAAAAAATGATTTTGACCTTTTAAATACCCGACCAGGCTGACATAAAGAATATGGAAGCCCGACTATAGGTCGTAGCCTTGACTACAATCCGTAGGTCTTGGTCTCGTAGACCACTCAACATTTAGAAAAATTTTGAAAATCATACTTGGACACTACAAACCCCATTTATGACTCTATCTTTGACTAAGAGTCGTAAAGTTGGCTCATAGTGTAAGTTCCAACTTCAATCAAACACTGTTATCCTCTATGAGGCATGACTACGAGTCGTAGTGCGCACTACAACTCATAAGCCTAGTTACGTAGAGGCTTCTTCCAATGCCATATTCTGTAAACATTCTGCTATGTCGAAAACCTGCTCAATTTTCTCAAAATACACCATCATAACAACATACAACCAATTCAATGTCTTAAAATAAAAATCAAACCACTACCTAAGAGTCCACGAAACACCAATAAAACCCCAAAATAAGCAAAAGCATTTAAAACTTTTGGGTTGCCTCCCAAGTAGCGCCTTATTTAACATTGTGGCGCGACCAAGTCCTCTTGAGTACTCAGAATTCCTCTAGCTGTGATGTCCCTCCTTCACAAGGCTTTTCTTTGCTCAGCATACTCCGCTGAATCTGTTCAAGTTGTATAGAAACAAGTTCGAATTTGTTATTGAGCTGTTGAATTGCCGAAGAATGTTGGTCAACTTTATAGTTTATCTCAATAACATCGAACTTAACTTTTCATAAGATTTCCTCTTGTGCATCCATTTTCTCCATCAGCTTGGTAAACATGTTCTGAACCTTCGAGGTTCCATCTCTAATGCATTGGTTATGAGGCAATTTGAACCACATGTTCACACTATTCTCTCCCTCTTGGCGGGATGTTTAATCTGATCGTATGGGAATCTTGTGGCTCATGCATTGGATTGTATACTTGATGAAAAGCAGACAGTTTGTTCATAAGTTCAGCAACTTCTGCAAATGGATTTCTTAGGAAGGCTATGTATTTTCCTCCTAGTAGAGCATCGGCTTGACCTTGCTATCCTGAGTTCAGAGCTCTATAAAAACTTGCCACCAATAACTCATCTGAAAGACCATAAGCCTGAGCTCTTCCCAATTATTTCTTATATCATTCCCATGTCGTACTTAGCGAATCACCTGGAATTTGAGGATTCTGTCTTGAAGTTTAAACTCATTTGGTCTAACATAGAACCTTGCTAGGAAGGCTCTTTTTACCTCCACCCAGTTTGAACACACATCTTGAGGGAGTTTAGACCACCAAATAGCAGCATAACTTCTAAGGGTCATTGGAAAAACTTGAAGTACCATGGCATTTATAGTTGGATGTTGTGTTTCGCAAATGTCCCTACACACTTTGCAAATTTCTGCAGATAATCATGCGGATCTTCTGATGGTTGACAGTAGAATGGCATACATCTTTGCAATGATTGGAGTGAATCACTTATGATAAGGAGCTTCTCTACAGCCATTTGCTTGAAAGCTTGTTGGATATTTGTATTGGCTAAAGCAAAAAGGGTAACACCACAATAACAACAACAACAACATACCGAGTGAAATCCGATAAGTGGGGTCTGGGGAGGGTAGATTGTACACAGATCTTACTGCTACCTCATAGAAGAAGAGAGGTTGTTTCCTAAAACCCTCAGCTTAAAACCCATAAGCAGAAGATATGATAAAAATGAAATGTAATGGGACGGAAAGGAACAACAGGTGCGACTAACAATGAATAGCACATGATAGCTTGTAAACATGATAAAACTAACAAATAGACGCCAGATAATGAAAAGGAAAAGGAAAAATAATAATGGTAATAAATACTACTAATCATAATCGTAATAATAGTAACAATACTACTAGTAATAATAATAAGAAGACGAACAAAAAAGGGAGGAGGAAGACAAAGGAAGAGAAGAGGAAGAGGAAAAAGAAGAACTTAGCCTACTACTCTAATTTGCACCCTCCACTTCTTTCTATCTAAGGTCATGTACTC
The DNA here is from genome assembly GCA_026153255.1 of Solanum medicagineum. Classification (NCBI taxonomy): domain Eukaryota; kingdom Viridiplantae; phylum Streptophyta; class Magnoliopsida; order Solanales; family Solanaceae; genus Solanum; species Solanum medicagineum. The sequence goes on along the minus strand of JAPFFP010042191.1, from coordinate 21,833 downwards.
AGTGAGGTCGAGCTCCGCCATGTCCTGTTTGATCACCTCCCCCCAATACTTCTTCGTACCTCTACCCCTCCTAGTAGCTCCCACAACCAATGTCCCGCACCTCCTAGCAGGAGCATCAATACTCCTTCTCTACACGTGTTGAAACCATCGCAGTCTCGCTTCCCTCATCTTTTTTCCCACCTGGGCCAACTCTAGTTTCTCCCGAATTGTCTCATTCTTAACCTTGTCACTCCTGGTATGTCCGCATATCCATCTCAGCATCCGCATCTCTGCAACATGCATCTTCTGAACATGAATATTTTTTATTGGCCAACACTCCACCCCATACAACAGCGTTGGTCTAACCACCACTCTGTAAAACTGACCTTTAAGTTTAGGAGTTATCTTCTTTTCACACAACACTCCAGAGGCAAGCCTCCATTTTGTCCATGCTGCCCCAATACGATGTGTGACATCATCCTCGATATCGCCACTACTTTGGATGATGGACCCCCCAGATATTTAAACCTTTCCCTTTTGGGGATAGTTTGAGTGGCAAGCCTCACCTCAAAGTTTGCGTCCACCCTCTCAACCCTGAATTTGCACTCCAAGTATTTAGTTTTAGTCCTACTCAATCTGAAACCTTTGGACTCCAAGGCGTGTCTCTCGGCCTCTAACCTTTCATTAACTTTAGTCCGAGACTCATCAATTAATACTATGTCATCTCCAAATAGCATACACCAAGGTACCTCTCCCTGTAAAGATCGCGTCAGCTCATCCATCACCACGACGAACAAGAAAGGGCTCAGCGCAGAACCCTGATGGAGTCCCATCGTTCGTACCCGAGTTTTGGCTCCATTGTACATGTCAGAGTCTCCTCCCACCGTTCGTACCCGAGTTTTGGCTCCATTGTACATGTCTTTAATCATCCTGATGCATGCCACAGGGACACCTTTCGCCTCTAAACACCGCCATAAGACATCTCTTGGGACTTTGTTATACGCCGTCTCGAGATCAATAAATACCATATAGAGGTCCTTCTTTCTATCACTATATTTTTCCACTAACCTCCAAAGAAGAAGGATTGCTTCAGTCATCGATCGCCCCGGCATAAATCCAAATTGATTCTCTGAGACAGACACTACTTCACACACCCTCCTCTCCACAACTCTCTCCCAAACCTTCATTGTGTGGCTTAACAACTTGATACCCCTATAATTGTTACAGTTTTGAATATTTCCCTTATTCTTGTACAATGGAACCACTGTAATCCTCCTCCATAATGTCCCTGTATAAAAAGAAAGACTAACAAAAACAAGAACAAAAGGTAAAATACAAGAGAATTAAGCAATCAACACTTGAATTAACTACTAGTGATCAAGTCAATACCTCAATGTATTCCCTGGCAACAGCACTATTAATTTTGATAACACTCAAACAATACCTCTCACTTCAAGGATAAAACACTCGTTGTCAAATATAAAACCTAACCCTAGGTTAGGGTTAAATCCTAAGGGAATATGAGGTTTGGCCACATTGATTCACCAATAATCATTTCAAACATCTATTAACTCTATTCTCAATTCAAGGGGTATCTGAAAATGATTTATAAGAAACTAAAAAAGCGAAGAGAAAATCAAATTGGAGAGCTACTTGGGAAATTATGTTCCCCATGATTCACTAACATAAACACCCCGGATAACATAATCTAAATTAGGATATTTTATGCAGGACAGTAACTTAAGTTCTTCCAACCCTTGGGCAAAGGTGAAGGTCAAATTTCATTATGGTGCTTGGCCGGTAACCATAGTATGCCAACTAATCGATACCTATTGTCCCAGTCAACCTCTCCTTAGCCAGTTTGGTTTATTAGATGAGAACACAACAATCGAATTTTGTCACCCATTTCCTTGTCCTATTCATCGTGACTTGATTGGGATCATGACACTAGGCGGGGATCAATGTTGGCCACCATTAAATACAAGCAAAATGAAGAAAAATGGATAATACATGCAAATACCCAACTCAAGAAATGCAAATAATCTAGATTATTAAGCTAGCTATTCATGGTTCCCACAACACCGAAGTTGTGGGGCTTCAACTACTCATGACTTGGGAAAGAAGAAAACCAATGAATGAAACACACATCGTTGAGAAATTACCCAAGAAGTATGAAGAACAAGGAAACTCTTCTTAGAGTCATAAGCTTGAATGATAAAATTGATTTACAAGTGATTCCAAATCTCCATGTTGAGTCTCCAAATTAAAACCCTAGTCCAAAACCCCAAAATATTCTAAGAACTTCTCTTTCTAAAAGTCTCTCTAAAAAATGTGGAATTAATCTGCTCGCCTTTCTAAAAAAAAACCTAACATATACTATTTATACTATTTACAAAAAGGTCCTTAAGATAATTAGAAAGTTCTGGTTAGCAACTGTTACGACTCGTAGCTATGGCTCGTATGGTGACCTACGAGCCATAATCGATCTTACATTGTCAGCACTTGGCATTTTGGACTTTACTGTTACGATCCACCTTTACGACTTGTAGTGCCTTCTCGTACTCTACCCTTTCATTTCTTGATCCAATTTTATCGACACTGTTAATTACTACAAGGCCTTCTTTTATGAGTCGTAGAGAGGACAACGACCCATACCCTGGGCTCATATGGCTGAACTTCTATTTCTTAGATTTTAATTTTGAAAACTTTTAATTGTTATGATCTTCTCCTACGGCTCGTAGCTTGGGCTACGAATTGTAGTGGGCCTTGTAAATTCTCAAATTCAACAAAATCTCCTATTTTTCTCCAAAATTAGGCGAACTTATTTTTTCCGCAAAAATAAACAAAAAACACATAAAAACCATAAAAAGTCGCATTGAGAACACACAAAATCCCTTATTTTAGGCATCAAATGTGTTGTATTTTGACAACACATCAATGAGATGTGTGCTTCTATTGCAAGAGTTCAACTTAGAAAAGGCACACAGAATCAGGTTGCAAATCACCTCTCTAGATTGGAAAATGGGGCAATGATAAAGTTTAATGATGGATTGGAGATCGGTGCTTTTTTTCCAGATGAGAGAGTGTTGGTTGCATCTCATGATTTGATACCTTGGTATTCAGACTATGTAAAATATTTGGTCAGCGATATTGTGTCGCTTGACCTGGACACACATCAGCGGCAAAGTTTATGTCGATTTGAGGATGTTCTTTTGGGATGACCCATACTTGTTTCGTGTATGTGATGATGGTATTATTAATCGTTGTATTCCTGAGATTGAGATGATGAGCATACTTGAGGCATGCCACTTGTCATTGGTGGGTAGGAATCATAGTGGAATTCGAACAACACACAATATATTACAGTGTGGGTATTGGCCCACTATCCACTAAGACACGCACGAAGTTGCCAAAGCTTGTGATAGGTGCCAAAGAGAAGAGGGTGCTTCCCGCAAATATGAGCTCCCTCTAAACCCCATTATGGTGATTGAATTATTTGATGTATGGTAGATAGACTTCATGGGACCTTTTGTTAACTTACATGGAAACAAGTATATCCTAGTTGTTGTGGATTATGTATCGAAGTGGGTTGAGGTTGAGGCTCTACCCAATAATGAGGGCAACAGTGTCACAACATTTGTGAAAAGGAACATCTTCTCAATATTTGGCACCCCTCAAGCAATCATCAGTGGTAGAGGTTCTCACTTCAACAATAGACTTTTTACAGCTCTTCTTGAAAAGTATGGAGTGAAACATCAGGTAGCGACACCTTATCATCTTCAGATGAGCGGGTAGGTAGAGGTGTCTAATAGGGAAATTAAATAGATTCTATCCAAGATTGTGAATGCAAACTAGATAAATTGGTCGCAAGAAGCTGGATGACACATTATGGGCATACCGGATAACATTCAGGACCCCTATAGGCATTTCCCTACCAACTTATCTTTGGGAAAGCATATCACTTGCCAGTGGAACTTTAGCATAAAGGAATGTGGGATTGAAGACGTTAAATCTGGATTGGAATGATGCAACAAACTCTAGGCTGAGCTAACTCTATTAGCTTGATGAGTTTCGGTTAAAGGCTTATGAGAGCTCAGCCTTGTACAAACAAGGAATGAAGATACAACATGACCATCGCATAGAAAACTGCCAGTTCGCACTAGGGGACTTAGTGCTGCTCTATAATTCAAGACTGAAGTATTCCTCGGGAAGTTCAAATCCAAAAGGAAGCACGTGTCTTCGATCATGGGGCCATTGAGATGGAGAGATGGAGTGGAGGAACCTTCAAGGTAAATGGCTAAAGAGTCAAGCCATACCTTGGAAATGTTGAAGAGATAAAGATGGTGGAGGAATGGGATCTTGAGGTAGTCTGAGTACTCAAGCCCTCTATGTCGTGCTACGACAATAAATTAGGCACTGCTTGGGGGGCAACCCAAGGTGGACGCTAGCGCTTAGGTGCCCAGGTATGTTTCTTGACCCATATATGTTTTATTTTGCTTTGATTATGTGCATTGGGGACAATGCACATCTTTTTCAATGGGGTGTGGATAGTTATGGGCCTCAGTAAAGTTTGAGAAGCTTGGATCCATAACTACCCAAGTTTTTTATCCTAGAATTTTCTTGCTTGTTTTCTTTTTCCTCGTGGATATTTACTTTCTGTTGACCGGCATGCTTATGATGTTTTAGATAGTATTTGTAGCATATAGTACCAATACTTGTGGCATATAGAATGTTTTTGTGTTTTGTTTGAAAAATAATTGTAAGTGACTAAATTTTGTTCCTAAAAAATATCAAACCAAGAAAAAAAAAGTAGAAGCAAATAACATTATTTGTATTTCAAGAACTTGTGTGAAGGTTATAATCTTTATAAAAATCTAAATAAAGATGTAATCCTCTGCTTCTTCTCCTCAAGATCATCAACTCAAGAGCTTTGCTTTGTTCTTGATTCGAAGAAATACTTGTTGAAACTTCACTACAAACGCAGAGCCAAGCTTTAATTACAATTGCAGAAATATGGGAACTTGCGGATTACAACTTGGAGACAAAACTCCTTTGTATGCGGAAGACTTGTGGATCACCACTGAAGAACAAAATGTTTCTATGTATTTCTCTTCTCCTTGTTCCTCTTGTTCTTGGTCTTATGAAGACCCCTTTATATAGTTGTAAGTTAGGGTTTGGGGGTATGGTCTTCAATTAATTTTAGAAGACCTTGGGCTTGAAGAAGATGAGTTAGGTTCGTCTTGTCAACTTAATGGACTGACCCAAATATAATTTAGACTTTATTTAAGTTATATAATTTTAACTTAAATATTAATCCGACCTCATTAACCAATAATTGGACATGGTCAATGTATCATGAATTTATTAATCCACATTTAATATGCATTGATCAATAAAATTTTACCGTCTACAAATGCCCATACTTCAATACTTGTCGGGTTGCTTGACTTGTCGAACCTTTAAAGACAAGACTTGAATATTAATGAATCAAATATTTTTTTCCATAGGAAGTTGTTTTAAAACATCCTATATTTTATTCAATGGAGAATTTCCATAACTTGATTCCTATGAAATTTTCCATAACTTGATTCCTATGAAATTTTCCATAACATGAATATTCCTATGGAATTTTCCATAATTTGAATCTTATTGAAGTTTCCAGAATTTTGTTCCTAGGAAAATGTACCATAATTTGATTTCAATTATGAGTTTCCAACTATTTGTAGGAGAACAATTTATAATTTTGATATCTATTAATATTCATACTCCTATGGAGGCTAATAGTCAATTTGCGTCATCGTCAAGCTCGATCCGGTCCATCTCCATTAGATAATATTTATTTTCTAATTTTCTCACATTTTTTAGCTCAGCACACTTGGGGTAGAAATTCATATGCTATTGTAGAAATATCGAAATCATGATCCATATAATTTTTTAGAATCTAGACTCATAAATAAATCTACAACATATCTAAAGAATAATGTCAAAATCCTTCTCAATTGACAGGGATGAATGTTTTATTTTACTTCTCTAAATTTGATAATTTTTATAGCTTTATGGAGTCTCACCAAAACATCCATATCTTAGTGTAGTAGCGTCCGAATAGCAAACGACTTGATTCTATAGAAAATAGACCATTGGTCTATAGCATCTCCAAAGATTAAACCAAATTCCTTATCAAAGGACCAAAATTAATTTTTTATAAAATTAGATACACAATCTACTTTGGTGTGACTTTGGACAACATTCATGAATCACTTTTTTGTGTTTTCGTGAAGAGCCGCATATTGATCTCTGTGCTGATTGAGACTTCTGCCATCATCCACATGGAGGAAAAAAATATAAAATCTTAAGCCAGTAGGACCATACTCATCATGTGCGAGAGAATATATCACACTTTACCATGTTGATTCGAAGCTTCATGCTATTGGCACCATATGACGCGTTACTCCTTTTATTAGTTTTTGTATAGATTTACAATATAGGCTGCAAACTGTCTCAATATCAAACCAAAAAAATATGAGGAATCCAAAATTAATGAGGAACTATTTAGTTTATCTTGATTTGTAGTTGTAGCGTTGTCAACGAGCCACACTTAATGTATTTTTTTAACCATATGTGGCTTTGGTAGTGACAAATACACTTGGTGCATCTTTTTTGAAGTTGCATCTTTGGCGATAAATCGCATGGTATATCTTTTTTTATAGTTGCAGCTTTGGCGATGAACAACATTGTGTGCCTCTTTCTCTGTAGTTGCAGCTTTAGCGATGAACCATATTGTGTGCTTCTTCCTCTGTAGTTGCAGCTTTAGCGATGAACAATATTGTGTGCTCTTTCTCTGCAGTTGCGGCTTTGATGATAAACCATACTTTGTGGCTCTTCCTCATGGATTTTTCTTATAATGGAAAGAGATTTTGGTTTAGTATTTCCAAGTTTTTAAGTGCAGCTATTTGATACATCAACTTCACAAATCAGACTTCAAAATATGTCCCTATGCTGAAGATAGAGGTTTGTTTATAATTATGTCAATCTATAAAAATATTTGAAGTGAAAATGTTCAATGAAGAGAAGATGCAAACTTGACAGAGACATTTAAAATTAGTTGGCAAGTGACATTTTGGTGTCCAATCTCATTTTTTTTCTATTATATAGGATGCATGATACATCAATTTTTTTCTTATCATTTCTGATATATAAATACTCTTGCAATTTTGTGAAGCAATAAATATATTTACTTTAAACTTCAATGTAAAACATGTGAGTTTTTTTTTAATTTGCCTGGACCACTTATTTTGAGGTTTTCAACCTAAAGAATTTATTTTTGATCATACAAATTAAACTCATGCAAAACAAGAGTAATATAACTTACAGATTTAACTCATTTTATAGAGCTTCTTGTAGCTTGAAGACTTAGCTCAAATTTGATGAGCTTCACTCTTAAAGACTTAGCTCAAATTTGTAAGAGCTTCGAAGCTAAAGACTTAGCTCAAATTTGATGAGCTTCATGACATGCACATTAAGCTTGTGCGTCAAGGAGCATTTGGCTTGAAGAGTTTGCTTGACTTCGATCAACTTTGAAACTTAATTATTTTTGTTGAATTTGACGAACTTCATGATATGGAGACTTAGTTCAAATTTGTTGAACTTTGCTCTAATTTTAAGAGCATCACAACTTGAAGACTTAGCTCGAATTTGATGAGCTTAATGACATGCATTTTATGCTCATGCGTTGAGGAGCATTTGATTTTGAAGTCTTCGCTCAAATTTGATGAGCTTTGAACTTAAAGATTTTGAGTGAATTTGAAGAACTTCATGATATGGACACTTAGCTTGAATTTTACTAACTTTTTTCAAATTTTAAGAGCATCACAACTTGAAGATTTATCTTGAATTTGATGAGCTTTATGACATGCATTTTGTGTTCATGCATCGAGCAATATTTCTACCTGCATAGACTCTTCAATTTTAATTTTGGATGAAAGGTTGTCCTCATCCTCACTATCATGTATATTTTCTTCATGAGGCTCAAAGTAAAGCAACCCTTGATCTCTATCTATGGTGATACTCAATTCCATATCATGAGCACGAGTTGCTAGTTCTTTAAATCTTTTAGGTTTTATGTGTTGCATTATGTAGCAAAGATCCCAACATATAACTTGGATGCATATTTCGATCCTAGAAGTTTCACTGTGGCGATCGTTGTTAACGCTAAAGCTCCCCCAACGATTAATGAAGTCAATGACTTGCTCATTATTCCTTTAGCGGGCATTGGTAATCTCTATCATGCTTACAACATGTCTTGTTCTATAAAAACACACAATGAATTATTGCTCCATCTGCTCCCAGCTATCTATGGAACCAAGTGCAAGATCTATGTACCTGTCAAAAGCAATTCGTGCGTGTCATCGAATAAACTACTTAACAAGATAATAATCATATGTTCCAGCATTATTACAAGTTTCAACAAAGTGTACTACACATTGTTTCGAACTTCCCTTGCCATCAAATTGCTACAACTTAGGAGGTTGATAGCCAGCATGTATCTTTAGGTTATTAATTCTTTGAGAATACGGCTTTACATATGTGAGTGGAGATTATATTTAGATATAGACTCTGATTTATCTTTGATAGTCTCCATGATGAAGTCTTTCAATTATCAACAGGATAATGGCCTTCAGCACTGTCACGACCCAAGCCTAGGGCCTAGACGTGACACGACAAATGAAAACTCAAAGGGACCCAAACAAGCCTATTGGCATATCAGTCAAAAATCCTTGGTCGAAAAACAAAAGTAAACAATAAAAAGAGATACGTATAAAGGGAAGCAGGACTAAGGGAAGTCTTTGATACAATAAAAGTATAAATACATCATAATATTCCAACAACACCTCTAAGCTTGGAATGGAGCAGGGCCCAAGACACTTTCTAGGCTCACCCTCCGAATGTCAAATGTTCAACATAAAGAAGTCTTAGAGATAATAAGAGAAAGTAGATATTGTCCCCGAACTCAAGGACTCACCAAGCTTATCTTCGAATAATCTCACCAGCCATGTGGAGAATGATCAAGAGAAGCTCCGGTCCATACATGGCGATATGTAGGCATAAAGTATGCGTTAGTATGTTTGAATGTACTAAGTATGTAGGATGCAATGTAATAATACATAAGCCAATATAGTCAAAATGCATAGTAATAGGTAATAGATAGGCATAATCTCAATATGGCATGCATGATCAACTCTTGAAGTAAGACATGTTTATAAGACCGAGTGAGCTACAACGTGGAATCCCAATGATTACCCCTCATTGATAAAGAGGTGGTCTACTTGACAAGATAAACCATAATTCACCTACGAGAGCCTGTCCCATTTCGAAGAAGTAACCCCCCTTACGGGAACTTGTCCCGTTTCCGGGTGGATTTCATGATAAAGTGCACTAAATGGATCCACTAGTATAGCAAGGGTATAACATAATCCTATGTTGGCACATAGTTTGAGGAAAGGAGTATGGACCCTTGAAGATTGTCCACGCCAATATCCAATCCATTGGTGCTAAGTCTAATCCCACGGAATACTTGAAATAATCATAACTTGTATTACTTGTAAGAAACATGGAATCTGACATGAGTAGATCTTAAACATACTTAACCTCTAATGGTGAACCCAACCTGAAACATGAGAATAGATCATAATCATACAAGTACCCTTGCTTTAACATGAATGGTTTATAGACGTAAAATCTTGAAAATAGGGCTTAACTTGATACTTGCATAATCATAGATAATTTAATGAATTCATAACATACTTGATAGCCCATATTCATCATGAAGTCACTTGACTTGTAAAATATGTAAATAACTTGACAATTCTTGACTTGACATTTCATCAAACACTTAGTGGGCACACATGCGTACATGTTGAAATCATGCAAAATGCAAAAGTATAAATCATGAAATAGTAAAATCAATGCATCTTAAAGTCATATAAATCAACCCACCAACATCATTGTAAAACCCTATCATTGGTAACTTGTAAATCATATCAAAATATCACAGTAATTCATCAATGTCATTGCTTGAAGCATGTATAGTCTCAATGGACTAAGATTTATTCATAGTATAAGGTCAAAATAGGTATTCATGCATAATCAACAATATTTGACCAAACCACAACATATTTCATGCTCATATTTCATAATAATAGATACCCATAAGTAGTACAGCTTGAAATCATGCAATTTTAATAAAATAGGATGGTTGGACTTCATGGGTAAAAGGACCCAATGGATGAAACTCACATACCTTAAACTTGGGTTTAATTGATGTGAAATTGAAGCATGAATGGAGTTTTTGAGATCCGATATTAAGCTTGAGACACTTTAATTTGGGTAGGAATTTTGATAAAATGATTGAGAGGTTTTAGAGAGGGTTTTTGAGTGATATGGCATTGAAAAATAGCTAGGTGTATGTATTTTCATGCGTAAGTGGGCATGGGGCCATCACCCCAATGCCCTTAGGCCGAAACAGAAATTAAGAAAGTACTAACATTGCTCCACAACAGGTCTGCATCACGGAGCCATCACATACCCCCTCTGTTTCCGAAAATTTTGCGAAAATTATTTTTCGCTATTGGTCTTCTAAAATCCAGGTTATCCTTATTTTCCACTCTATTTTGCCCCTTAATAAAGAATATGAAGTCAGATTTTCGATATCATGCACGGATGTTGAGATTTATGGAAATTATAATTATGGTCATTTTCGAAGCATATTTTTGGGGAGTTTCAATATGTACCCCTTGGGAACATTCGTCCTCGAATGTCAAAGAAACTTGTATAAGAGAAGTAATCATGAAGATTTCAGGCTGACATGATTGCAACAAATCCATTTAAACATCATTCTTGAAAATCTCAACATGAATGTCAAAAATCACTATAAACTTGTCAACATAAACATGAATGCATGCAAAATGACATAAGGGCTAAAACAAAGGACTTGAAATCATATAGGGGGACTTAAATTAGTACCTTCGGCTTGAGTAGAATGGAAAGATATGGGTATTACTTTCTCATGTCCGCCTCGGCTTCCTATGTAGCACTTTTGACTTGTTGGTTCCTCCAAAAGACCTTGACTAAAGCTATATCCTTATTTCTCAATCTCTTCACTTGTCTATCCAAAATCTCCACTAGCACCTCCTCATAAGTCAAATTATCTCCTATAACACCCACAACATCCAAGGGCACTATGGCACTTGGCTCCCCCACACACTTCCTCAACATGGACACATGGAGGACAGAATGAACCATGTTGATCTCCATAGGAAACTCCAACTCATACGCAACCTTACACACTCTCCTCAAAACTTTATAAGGATGCACAAACCTTGGGCTTAATTTTCCCTTCTTGTAAAACCGGACCATACCCTTCATGGGTGAGACTTTCAAGTAGACCCAAGCCCTAACATTAAACTCAAGATCTCTTCTCCTCACTTCGAAATAGGACTTTTATCTACATTGGGCTGTTTTCATTATTTCCCTAATCAACCACACCTTCTCTAAGGCTTCCATTACCAAATATGGACCTAGCAAAGCCATTTACCCTACTTCAAACCACCCTACCAGAGATCTACAATGCATACCATAAAGAGACTCAAAGGGAGTCATACCAATGCTTGAGTGGTAGCTATTGTTGTAAGCAAACTCAATGAGTGGAAGATGTTCATCCCAAATACCCTTAAACTCAAAAACACAAGCTCTAATCATATCCTCAAGAGTTTGGATAGTTCTATCGGCTTGACTATCAGTTTGAGGATGAAAGGTCGTTCTAAGCTTAACCTTGGTACCAAGACCTCTTTCGAGATACCTCCAACAGTGAGAGGTGAATTGAGCACCATGATCCGAAATGATAGAAAATGGCACCCCATGCAATCTAGAGAATGACTGATAAAGGATCCATTGATATTAATCTAATTCAATTAGAATGCTTGGTACTTTGAATTCATGTATGTACAACTTGGCATAATCTTTTGCACCATAAGTAGTTTTGACCGATAGGAAGTGAGTCGACTTTGTCATTCTATGCACAACAACCCAAATAGAGTCAACATGCCTCCTAGTCTTAGGAAACCCAACCATAAAGTCTATGTTGATCTCTTCCCACTTCCAAGTAGGAGTTTCTATTTCTTCAGCTAGGCCACCCGGCCTTTGATGTCCGGCTTTCACTTGTTGGCAATTGTGACATCCGGATATGAACTTTGCAATGTCTCTCTTCATACCACCCCACCAATACACTTCCCTAAAGTCTCTATACATCTTTGTAGGACCAAGATGAACAGAATAGGATGAGTTATGGGCCTCCTTAAAGATCAATTCTTTCAAATCATCCACATTTGGCACAGACAATCCACCTTGGTACCTAAGGGCACCATCTCTCCCTTGGGAGAAAACCTCCACTTTACCATATCTCACCAAGGCCTTCAACTCTAGTAAGGCAGGGCCAAGATCTTGTTTTTCCCTTACCTCCTCAATCTAAGAATATCTAGAACCATTAAAAACCACTACACCACCATTAGCCACTTCATCCATCCTAACCCCAGCCTAGCCAATCGGATGAACCTCTCTAGCCACCTCTTTACCACTATTATCAACATGAGCTTAGACAACTCATAGTGAAATAACCCCGAAAATGTGCCTCAGAATGATCAAAATTTTAATTTCCATATATCTTAAAATTCGTTTGTTATTTCAAAATTAGAATCTGTTAGTTATTTCAAAATTAGACTTCATATTCTTTTTCTGAGGGTAAAAATTAGGGTGGAAAGAGTCTAACCCCAATTAAAGAGCGAAGAATTAGTAATTACAAAAATTTAAGAACGCAATTTCTAGTGTGTATTCCGCGACACTAGCGCAATGCGCTACTGCCTTATTTTAAGCATTTTTCTGTTTTTGGTCTTGGGCCCAAGGGTTCCCATATGTGCTTTTACTTATACTTAGCCTTATTTCACCCTCATATCATCCTAAACATTCCCCAATACTCAAAAAAACACTTAGTCATACTTTCACTCCCCAAACTGAAGTCCCAAACGCTCATCCCAAGCTAAGGACCTCCTTCAAGGTTCTTCTTCGATCTTTAAGTCTATCCAATCTTCACCAAGTTCATCTCCAAGCTAATGTATGTGGGTTTCTTTCATGGGTTCCTTTCACCCATATCCAAGCCTCCTTTTACTTAAATTGCATAATTTACGTTTGATTTACAAGTGGGTCTTGCATATTATGACATTCACTGCACACTATGTTAAAGCTGTGTAAAGTTGTGACTATTTTGCTATGTTTTGAGCTATAAATCTTGGACCTATTATAAGATTTGGTGAGAGGTTTTGATGTATATTGCTTGACGGTGTTGGAAGGTGTTGGTTGATGGTTTTAAAATGGATTTACTTGCATGATTTCATCTCTAAATTGCATGGTCTTATACTACCATTTCACACCCGCCAAGTGTTTGATAAAATGTCCGGCTAGGGTTACTTGAGGAATTGAAGGTCCAATGCATGTCTTATGAGTTGAATGATGTTATGATGCTTATATGATGATGAAATGATGTACATATGTGTGTATAAATCATGTAAGGCACCTATGGTATTGCAAGTAAATTGTTGGGTCCTCATGTTGTAGTATGCTTGGGAAAATAAAGAGTTCTTTGTGATGCTTGAAATGTAATGGTTTGATGAGCTAGTTTTATAAAATGCTTTATCCGAAATGGGATGGGCTCCTCTAAGGAAAGTCATTTAATTCGAAAAGGGTCGGCTCTAGTAAGGAAGGCCACATAATCATAAAAAGGATGGGCTCCCATAAGGAAGGCCACATAATATGAAAAGGGACGAGCTCCCGTAAGGAAGGACAATTAATCCAAAAAGGGATGGGGTCCCATAAGGAAGGCCACTTAATTCAAAAAGGTATGAGCTCCTGTAAGGAAGGTCACTTAATCCGAAAGGGACAGGCTCCCGGAAGGAAGGTCACTTAATCCGAAAAGGGATGGGCTCTCGTAAGGAAAGTTGCTGCTCCAAAAGTTCTTATGTTATGTCGGTTGAGGTTTTTGTCCACACTTATATATTATGATCTATGTCAGATGAATGATTTGCAAAGCATGGTTTCCTTAAGCGTTGGTTATACATGTCCTATTGTTATTATGCTTTCTATTGATTATTATTATGAATTTTGATTATGATGCCTATCTCTTGTTGCATTGCATCCCACAAACTTAGTACATTCAAACGTACTAACGCATACTCTATGCCTACATGATGTTACCATGTAGGAACCGGAGCCCCACTTGAGCATCCCCCTCCACGTGGCTAGTATGACTTCACTCAAGCTTATTGGTGAGTCCTCCATTCCAAGGACGTTACTTATGATCTCTTGCTATGAATTAAGACTTTTTCTCTTTTGATTATGTTTTGACTATGAGGGTGAGCCTGGTTGCTTTGTCTTGGCCCCTACTTTTATCTTTATGTAGTAGAGGTGTTGTGGACATATGGGGTATCTTTGACTGTATTGACTCTTGTTTCTTATGATAGGAAGGATGTTCCATTAGTTCCATTTCCCCTTGTTTATGCATATCATTTATTGTCATTTTAAATTGCTTTCGTGACCAAGAATATGTAATGATATGCTATGAGGCTTGTTTGGGGTTCCTTCGGGTTCCCCATTCGCCTGTCACGTCTAGGCCCTAGGCTTGGGTCGTGACACATAGACACCCTACTTAGAGCATTGGCCACAATATTAGCTTTGTTAGAGTGATAATGTACAATCATATCATAATCTTTAAGGAGCTCTAACCACCTTCTTTGTCGCAAGTTAACATCTTATCAGGTGAACACATATTGGAGACTCTTCTGGTCGGTGAACACATCAACATGAAACCCGTACAAGTAGTGACGCCAAATTTTAAAAGCAAATACCACGACCACCAAGATCATGGGTGGGATAATTCGTCTCATGCACCTTAAGTTGTCCAAAGGCATATGCTATCACTTTAACACTTTGCATGAAAATACACCCCAAACCAATTCTTGAGGTATCACAATATACAACAAATCCTTCCAACCCTCCCGGTAGAGCCAAGGTAGGAGCGGAGAAAAGCTTATCTTTCAAAGTTTGGAAACTCTTCTCACACTTATCGGTCCACACAAATTTTTCCTTCTTTTGTATTAATTTAGTCATAGTAGAAGCAATAGAAGAGAAACCATTTACTAACCTCCGTTAATAACCCGCCAAACCCAAGAAACTTCTAATGTCTGATGGAGTCAAAGGTTTAGGCCAATTTCTAATCACCTCCGTCATCTTAGGATCCACCTTAATGCTATCACCCGACACTACATGCCCTAGAAAAGCAACCTCTTTCAACCAAACACAATGCATACAACCTCTCCCTCCCTCAAGATTTGCAACACCACCCTTATGTGATCCATATGCTCCTCCTCACTATGGGAATAAATTAGGATATCATCAATAAAAACTACCACAAACAAGTTAAGGTAGGTTTTAAAGACCCTATTCATGAGGTCCATAAATATAGCTGGTGCATTAGTCAACCCAAAGGACATAACGACAAACTCAAAGTGCCCATACCTAGTTTGAAAATCGTCTTGTGAATTTCACACTCCCTTACTTTCACTTAGTGATATCCGGACCGAAGATCAATCTTACAAAAGTGGCTAGCCCCTTGAAGTTGATCGAAAAGGTTATCAATCCTTGGTAGAGGGTACTTGTTCTTTATAATGACTCTATTAAGTTATTGGTAATCAATGAACATTCTAAGAGAACCATCTGTTTTCTTCACAAACAACACTGGTGCACCCCAAGGTAACTTACTAGGCCTTATAAAACCCTTCTCCGACAAATTCCTCAATTGCTCCATCAACTTCTTCAACTCCAAGGGCCATATGGTAAGGGGGAATAGAAATGGGTTGAGTATTGAGAAGGAGGTCTATAAGAAAATCTATTGCCCTTTCAGGAGGGATACGGGGAAGCTCCTCGGGAAAAACATCAATAAACGCATTAACCACCGGAACCGACTTAGTAGGAAGGACTTTGGACACAACATCCCTAACCCTCACAAGATGATAGAGGCAACCCTTAGAAATCAACTTTTGGGCTTTAAGACAAGAAATGAATCTACCCTTGACCACCACATCACAACTTTTCCACTCAAGGATGGGCTCATTAGGGAATTGGAATTTAAACCTTATGGGTTCTACAATCAGTAGAAGCATAATATGCATGCAACCAATCCATCCTAAAAATGACATCAAAATCCACCATATCTAATTCAACAAAATCACAAGGCAATATTTTATGCAAAATGAACACTGGACAATTTCTATAGATTCTTTTAGCAACAATGAACTCACCAATGTGGGTAGACACTTCATAAGGTTCGCGCAATAGTTCGAGACTAACATGAAGCTTTTTGGCAACAAAAGGAGTAATAAAATAAAAAGTGGCACCCGGGTCTATTAATGCATACACATCAAAATCAAAAACTTTTAACATACTGGTAACAACATCGGACACCTCATCAACTCCTGGTCTCCCATGAAGCATCATGACCCAAACATAGGGCCTAGATGTGACACAGTGAATGGGAACCCAAAGGGACCCCAAACAAGCCTCTTAGTATATCATTTTTACATTCTTGGTCGCAAAAGCAATTAAACAACAACAGAATACAAAGAAAGATAAAGGGACAAGTGTAACACCCCCAAATCACACATGTACTAGTCCTATACAAATGGAACATGATATGGCTTGGTCAAATCAACACCTATTTTTAAAAGTGCTTGAAATTCAGCTTAGAAGACTATGTGTACGTCTTACACTTAAGACGAGTGAGTGTATAAAAGTTTTACGTCAAATTAAGAAGATCGAGGCGTTAAACAAAGTGAAAGAAATGAGGTGCTTGTAGGACTTAGGAAGCTAGCAGATGAGTCACCTATGTGCTTATCATAAATAGGCTAGATAGACGGAGATGAGGCCCGACATGAATCTATCCAACTCTGATAATGAATATAGTCTGTGTTAAGGGTGTAACTTTAGCCCGTGTTTTAGCATTGTAAATAGAAGATATTTATAGTCCAAGATGAATAATAAAAAGGCCCAAGTACATTGACAATTCACCCGACGATTTGGACCCAAACTAAGTAAAGGAAAAAGGGAAAAATGGGCAGCTAAGGCCCATTAAATTGAGACCCATTTAGGCAGAAGCGAAAAGGCCATGCTGCTGCATCACCACCTTGTTAAAATAAGACTTAAAACACACAATAAAGACGGCCAAAGGGTCCTTTAGAAAGGGCTTACAAGTAGCGTATTTATTTCATTTTAAACTTGGAAAAAATTTCAGCTTTCATAAAGTTTTCAATCTACTCTTTCTTAACCTTGCAAAGCAGCCACAAGAAACTTTTAGGGTTCTTAGAGAAGACCTACACCTTGAAGGTAAAGGTAAGTAAAAATACTTATGTGCTTAATATGGTTTTTTATGAAAAACAAGAGGAATAGGCTGGTTATACTTGTGCTGGAATTTTTGGACAGCATGTGTTTCAAAGATTTTTGTACACTTTTCTCATTTATTTGGAAATTTTTCTCTTCTTGGTTGCCTTGATTATGAAGGAAGGTTGTTGTTTTTAATGAGTTTTAGTTCTATAATGATGTACAAAGGTTTCTACACAATTTTTGTTCTTCTTGAAGATTGTTGTTTCATGTCCTCCATCTACTTTGGGACTGCTTTAGGACTATTTCTATGTGTAAAGATTGTGGGAACAATTTGGTTAAAGTTAGAACAGGTTTGGGATTGTTGATGCCGAAATGTAGCAAAGGGACATAACCTTATGTTGGCTACTTGTATGTTGTGTAGAAGTTTTATGCATTGTGCTTTGTGGGATGTTATAAGACTGTATGGGACTAAAAGGAGCTGTACATGACATGTGTAGGAGAATGTGTACTAGAAAGTACGATTAGAGGTGGAAAGATTGGAAGAATACGCGTGGGATGATAATTACACACTTGTTGCCCGTGCGTTACTTTTTATGAGATTGGACTACCAAGATGTTTTTATTAGCCACAAATACTAGTTTTATCACCTACTCTATTATAGATAAGTATTTGGGGGAAAAGGAGGTTACTTCGATGTAGTAATGAGGTCGTACAACGAGATATATAAGGCTACTCGATTTCGTATTACTTGGCATGAAATCTAGATTATTCCTTAGCATATTGAGACACTTACAAACTCCGACATAACCAGTAACCATGTCTCCACTCTTTAACATGTTCATATGTTTCCATATTCAAATTTGCCTACATACTTGGATACCAAGATACATGAGTTCGTTTTGTTAAGTGACCTTCTCTTTTCATTGTGTTATTTTCTAATATGATTATTTACATTTCACATGTCATACTTATGGTCCTATAACCTAAATATTATGGCAACCAAAAGAATCATCTCAAAGGTACCCAGGGGTGGAAGAATCAGCTAGCATGGGTCAATCTCATATTACGGGGGGTATCCCACGGGTGAAAGGAAAGCCTAGCATAGGTCGATCATGATATTGATTTACCAATGATCAACTGGTCATATGTATTATATGTTGTGACCATATTATACAGTAAAAAAAACTAAAGTATTAAAAAGGACATAACGTACATGATTCCTGAAATGACCCCAAAAAGTGCCCGAAAATGTGCCTCGGAAGTGCCTATAATCATAATTTCCATATATCTTGAAATTTGTACATTATTTCAAAAATACGACTTCATATCATTGTTCAGGGGGGAAAAATTGAGTGGGAAATGGGTCTAACCTGAATTTTAGAGCAACCGTAGCAAAATCTAAATTTTCCTAGTTTGCGAAAAATAGTGGGCATTCGCACCCCTGTGTTAATTTTGCTCAGATTTTGTGTTCTGGTCCAAGGCTTTTTGGTCTTGGGCCCAAGCCTTCACATACATGAAAATACCTATATTTAGTCTTATTTCACCCTCATATTATTCAAGACATTCCCCAATACTCACTCAAACACTTAGACAATTATTTCACTCCAAAATCAAGTGCCAAAACCCTTTCTTGATCTTGAGAAACTCATTCAAGCTTCAAGATCTTATTCAAACCTAACTCAAGTTTATCCATGTCATTTAAGACCATTGTGGGTCTCCTACATCAAGCCAAGTTCAAAGGAACTTTTGTTGGCTAAGTCTTACACAAGTACCAATAGGAGAGTCAACTTTAAAGGGGCATATCTCTTAGCACAGAAACAATTGGGTATCCAACAACCTACCAAATTAAAGCTCTTTGAATTATCTTTCCAATGCACTTAGTTTCACCTCATTTTGAGTTCGGATGAAGGAGTTATGCCCATTTTAATAAAACTCATATGTGCAGGGGTATATACAGGTTTATGCCAAATTCCATTTCATTAATGGCATTCTGTAAATTTAGTCATTTCTACTGGTCTTTTGGGGATTGCCATGCGATCTTAACACTTCCTAAAGACCTAAATCCTATTCCTAATGATCAATTCACTCCTCCCAATTGGAATACACTCTCAAATTATCTCAAGAGCTCTATCAAAACCCCAATACAAATTCAAGAATAATCAAGAATAAGTCGTAGATTCCCCATTCCAAGGTTCAAGTCTTTCTCAACTCAATTTTAAGAAATTCAAGGTCTAAGGTATGTGGGTTTCATCCATAGGTACCTTTCACCCATGGATCCAACCTTTCCTTTCCATGAAATTACATGTTTTAAGTTCATTTACTTATGGGTATTGCTTTAATCATGATTATAAATTATGTTGGGTTCTTAATGAAATGTTGATTGGAAAGACATGTCTACCTATTTCAAGATTATACTATGAGATGGTTTGTCTATTGTGACTATGCATGTTTTGGGGTATTAAACTATGTTATATTATGAGATTTGATGATGGATTTCAATGTCTATTATATGATGGTGTTACCAAGTGTTGGTAGGCTGTTTTACTTCAAGTTTTCTTGCATGATTTCACTCTTGAATTGCATGGTTTTACACTAGCACTACACACCCGCCAAGTGTTTGATAAAATATCCGATTATGATTTCTTGAGGAATTGAAGTTCCAATTCATGTCTTATGAGTTGAATGACTTTATGAAGAGAATGGTTATCGAATATGCTAAGATTTTATGAAATTATCCATGTTTATTCAAGTATAAATTTAAGCCTTTTTCAAAGAATTTACCTCTTGTGAGCCTATGATGATGATGTTGATGATGATCTACTAGAATGTTTTAAAGATGGGCTCACTATTTGAGGTCACTAATATTAAGAGCTACTCGTGCTATGTCTCTATGTTTGTTGAAAGTTATTACAACAACAACAACAACAACAACATGCCCAGTGATATCCCACAAGTGGGTTCTGGGAGGGTAAAATGTACGCTGACCTTACCGCTACCTCGTAGACGTAGAGAGGTTGTTTCCCAAAACCCTCAGCTCAAAACCCATAAGCAGAAGGACTAGATATGACAAAATGAAATGTAAGGTAAAGGAAGATAAGGGAACAACACAACAGGTGCGACTAACAATGGATAGCATATGACAATAAGTAACTATGATAAAATTCACACATATACGCCAGATAATGAAAAGCAAAAGGAATAATAATAGTAAAAATAATACAAATGTTAATAATAATAATAAGAAGAAGACGAAGGAGAACAATAGGAAGAAGAATAAGAACTTAGCCAATATGTATGATTATGTTTTGTATTCCGTAGGATTAGACAATATCGATTGGACTAGAGGCGAGTCCTCAAGTCCCAAAACTATGTGCCACCATAGGTAAAGAGATTAGAGGCAAGTACCTTAAATATGAGGACTTGAGGCGAGTACCCGAGTCCGGGCTTGAGGTGAGTACCCGAGTCCCAGAACTAGAGGCTAGTACCCGATTCACATAAGGCTTGGTGGATCCACTTAGTAATTAGGAGGTTCACCTTGGCAACTTCCCCCTTTCTTCCGGTGTAAGGTTGACATCGGGATTCCAAGTTGTAGCTCGCTTAGCCTTATTTTATGTCAGTTGAGGTTTTTTTGCACACTTATTTATTGCTTATTATTATTATGCATTTTGGTTATGTTTCCTATCTCTTGTTGCATTGCATCCTATATACTTAGTACATTCAAACGTACTAACACACATGATATCACCATGTAGGAACCGGAGCTCCTATTGATTCTCCTCGTGTTCAAGTTAGCTTTTGGTGAGTCTTCATGTCTGTTGACAATATCTATCTTTTTTCATGCTTATGTTTAGCCTACATCTTGTATATTTTGGAATACTTATGACTATGAGGGTAAGCCTGGTTGGTTGTCTTGGCGAGCTAAGTTCTATGTCTAGAGGTGTATTATGCTTGAGCTTTGACTCGCCTATATTACTCAATTGTCTTTTTTTTTTACTTCCATGACCAAGGATGTGTAATAATATGCAAAGAGGCTTATTTGGGGTTCCTTTGGGTTCCCCTTTCACCTATCATGCCTAGGCCCTAGCTTAGGTCGTGAAAAAGACGGTATCAGAGCACTAGGTTGTTAGATCCTCGGAGTCCAACACACCGCGTTGATTAGAGTCTTATTCATGGTTATGTTATGCTCCACAACTATGAGTAAAAGGTTATGAGATGTTTTAGGAAATGTTTCCCTTCTGTAACACCCCACATCTTACACTACTAGTACAATTCAAATGAAACATGATATGGTTTGGACACATTGACGCTAATTTTCAAATGTGCTTGAATCTCGCATTAGTGGGCTATATGTGCATCTAGCACTTATGAGGGTTGAG
>JAPFFP010042190.1:0-14377 GCA_026153255.1 Solanum medicagineum | reverse complement strand
GACGGTTTCCCCCTTAGTCCCTATGCCCTTATTTCTATTCTTTTATGGTGTTTAATTCCTTCCGCAACCAAGGATGCGTATGATATGTTAAAAGGCTTGTTTGGGGTTCCTTCGGGTTCCTCATGCGCCGTGTCACATCTAGGCCCTAGTTTGGGTCTTGACAACAACATGCTTCTCATACTCAAATCACTCAACTCGGATACTCGACCTCAACCTCAACTCATTAACATGCATTGAATGTCATAAAATCATGAAATTTAGGGTTCAGGCTATCAAGTATAAAACTCTAAATGTCATGTAGGAATCATGTAATTTCAGCAAAATTTCATAACTTATCAAGAGAATTTGCAATACATGAAATATTTCAATAATAAGATGATGAAATTTCTCAAATCTCAACTCTTCTTCCAAATCTTGACTAGAGAAGATGAAGGGGATTGTGGAAGAAGGTAATCCACACTTTGGTAAGCCTTATATACCTGGGAAAGGAAGAAACAATCGAACCTCAGCTAATCCTTGCACTAGAATTCAAAACCCTAGCTCCTCTTTCCCCTACAATGCTCTCAAAAAACTCCCCAAGGTGTAGAATGATGAATGAATACCCCTAGGGTTTGTTTCAAGACCTTATAAAAGCCTAAAAATGCACAGGGATTTAAGAAAAAGGGACGGGAATAGACGAAATTTCCCCCCTTAAGATCTACCATCAGGGTCTATGAAACCTCGTCTACGAGTCATAGAGCATTCTACGAGTCGTAAACCACCTTTCATAGACTGGAAGTCCAAAAATTTGAAATACTAGAAATCAGCATAAGACCTCGTTCTATGAGTGGTAGACCATTCTACGAGTTGTAGGAAACCTATCGTGAACAAGGGGATCTGAAGTTGGGGTTGCTTTGTCATGAAACCCCTCTCTACGAGTTGTATAGAGTTCTATGAGTTGTCAACTCCTCTCTTAAGCTGAAGGGTCCTGAAACATGAGTTACTGGAATTTACTACGAAACCCCACTCTACGAGTCGTAAGCTCCTCTCGTAGACCTTCGTTTGTAGCTTTTTCTCAGATTTTCCTCAGCATCTCCTGCATATTTACTCCAGATCAGGTAGAAAGAATAGGGAGTGTTACATTATCCACCCCTTGGGATAATTCATCCTAGAATAACGAGAAATCTAGGGATTCAAGTCAAGGCACGAATCTGCCTATGGACTTTAACAATGAACCAACCCTCACCTCACTCATGCAATCAATTAATCAAGGAATTCAGCAAGTAAAACAATCAAACAGACAACAAATCACATCAATCCTCACTCGGCCTGTAGAACTCTATCGCTTATCATACATAGACTGAAAGAAGAACTTGAGGAGTGGGAATTCAAGAACTTAGAGGAAAGATTCAAACCATCAACTCTCTCATCATCAGTAGGCCAGAATAAGTGAGGGTATTTTGGAAGATGTTTGAAGTAAATCTAGCTTACATAGAACATAATACATGTGCAAGAAGAGACCACCATTGTAGAATTCATATTCTATTGAGGTACCAACCTCTCAATTGGTTGGTGGATCATCTCACCATACCACCCATGGTGATTGAGGTACAAACCCCTCAACCCGGTTATCAAGGTACGAGCGCCTTGATTGGTTAATGGATCGTCACACCCTACCACTGATTGAGGTACAAGCCCCTCAACCCGATTATCATATACACACATTCCCTTTATCATTATAAAGTTATTCAACTCATAAGACATGTATTGGACTTTCGATTCCTAAAGAAATCATAACTGGACATTTTATTAAACACTTGGTGGGTGTACGATGCTAGTATAAAACCATGCAATTAAAGAGTGAAATCATGCAAGAAATGTTGAAGTAAATCATCACACCAATACTTGGTATCACCATCATGCAATGTACATCAAAACCCTATATCAAATATTAAGATAGATCTAAATAGCTCAAAACATGCATGAACAGTCACACTTTTACAGAACCTCAACATAGTTCATAGTCAAATTCATAATAGAAAACCAATATGTAAAATCAACTTAGAAACATGTATTTAGGCAAAAAGAAAGCTTGGGCAACATGGGTGAAAGGACCCAATAGTTGAACCCACAAACCTTGAATTTGGAGAATTCTTCATGAAGATTAGAAATGGAGACCTGAAGCTTGAGTGAATTTCTTAAGATCCAGATGAGTTTTAGGACCTGAAATTTGGGGTGAAATAATAGTCTTAGTGTTTGAGAGAGTATTGGGGAATGTCTTGTATGATATGAAGGTGAAATATGGCTAAGTATAGGTATTTTCACATATGGGAAGGCTTATGCCCAAGACCCAATAGCCTTGGACAAGAACACAAAAATTGAATAAAATTACACACTGGTGCGTCCTAGCTGCGTTGCGCCAGGGGCGCGCTCTAGCCGAGTCGCGCTAGGGGCGCGCCTGCTCATTGTTTTTTGCTCACTTTGAAATTTTGAAATTCGCTACAATTGCTCTAGAATCGGGGTTATATGCATTTCGCGCTCAATCTTTTCCCTAAACAAGAATATGAAGTTGGATTTTCAATATCACGCACGGATTTTAAGATCATTAAGATTCCGGGTACTTTCGAGGCACATTTTTGGGCACTTTTTGGGGCTGTTTCAATATCTCGCCCTTGGGAACATTCGTCTCCGAATGTCAAAGAGATGTATATAAGAAGAGTAATCATGAAGAAATCAACCCCAACAAGAATGCAATAATGCACTTAAATACCATTTTCATAATCTTAACATAAGTGTGGCGAAATCATCATGAACTTGTCAATATAAACGTGAATGCATGTAATTGACATAGGGGATGAAACATAAGACCTGGAACCATAAATGAAAAGGACTTGGCGTGTTATGACAAGTTTGAATAGAATGAAAGAGGTACAAATATTGCTTTTACATCTCTCTGAATGACACCTCCAACTTGACGATTCTCCAAAAGGGCCTTGACGAACACCACACCCTTACAATCAACCTTTATCTATAACCACCCAAATTCTCCTCCGGACCTTCTCATAAGTCAACTCATCCTCCACATCATCCACCACCTCAAAGATTCCAATAACACTTGATTCACCATCACATCTCGTCAACCTAGATGCATGAAGAACCGGACGAACCATATCCATATCCATAGGCAACTCCGATTCATATGCAGCCTTGCCAATCCTCCTCAACACTCTATAAGGACTCACTAACCTTAAACTCAATTCCCTCTCTTGCCAAACCGGACCACCCTCTTCATGGGTGAAACCCTCAAATGGATCCAATCACCAACTTTAAATCCAAGGTCCCTTCTCCCCCACACCGGCATAGGACCTTTGGCGACTTTGGGCTGCTTTATCCTTTCCCTAATCATACTCACCTTCTCCATAGTCTCCATAATTAGACCCGGACCCAACAATGCCATTCCTCCAACTTCAAATCACCCAACCGGGGGCATACAACGTCTACCATATGGAGTCTTAAAAGGAGCCATACCAATGCTAGAATAATAGCTACTATTAGGCTCATCAAGAACCCTCTTTCTCAAGTCATTAATACTAGGCACAAACAACTTACCTTGGTACCTAAGGGCACCATCTACCCCTTGGAGAAAACCTCCACCTTGCCAACGCTCACCAAATCCTCTAATTCTAACAAGGAGGGATCAAGATCTTGCTTTGCTCCTACCTCATCAACCAAGGTAGATTTTTTGAACCACCAGCAACCATAATACCACCATAGCCAACCTCTTACAACCTAATCCTCAATCTAACCAACCGGTGGACTTCCCTAGTCACCCCTTTTCCACCACCATCAAAATGAACTAGGCTACCCGAGGACCCCCTATTTAAAGCACCGACCACTACATTAGTCTTACCGAGAGGATAATGCACACTCATATCATAATCCTTAATAAGTTCTAACCACCTTCTTTGTCTCGAGCTAAGAGTCTTTGGGTGAACACATATTGGAGACTCTTGTGATCGGTAAGCACATCAACATGCACCCCGCACAAATAATGACGTCAAATTTTTGAAGGAAGTACCACGACGGCCAACTCAAGGTCATAGATAGGATAATCCTTATCATGCATCTCAAATTGTCTAAAAACATAGGCTATCGCCTTACCATATTGCATCAACACACATCCTAAACCAATTCAGGAGGCATCACAATTTACAACAAACATTTCCAACCCTTTCGGTAGAGACAAGATAGGAGCAGAGACAAGCTTATCCTTCCAAGTTTGGAGACTCTTTTCACACCCATCGACCTACATAACTTAGCCTTCTCTTGAGTCAACTTAGTCATGGGAAAAGCAATAGAAGAGAATCCATTGACAAACCTCCGGTAGTAATCTGCTAAGCCCAAGAAACTCCTAATATCCGAGGGAGTCAAAGGTCTAGGCCAATTTCTAATCACATCCATCTACTTAGGATCCACCTTAATACCATCCCCCGACCCCACATGACCTAGAAAGATAACCTCCTTCAACTAAAATTCACACTTCTCATACTTAGCATACAACTTCTCTTTCCTCAAGATTTTCAACACTACCCCCAAATGGTTCACAAGCTCTAAGTAAATCATTACTTCATCACTAGAGACCACCAAAAACATAACAAGGTAGGTATTAATGACCCTATTCACAAGACCTATAGACATAACCGGTGCATAAGGCAAACTAAAAGACACCACCCTAAATTCAAAACATCGGAAAGGACATTCACTAACTCATTGATCACTGGAAACAACTCACTAGAAATAACTTTGGTTCAACACCCCGAACTCTTACAAGAAGGTAAATTCAACCCTTAGAGATCATTTGTACCTTAAGGCAAGAAACAGACTTACCCCTTCATGTCCACCTTACAAGCCCCCACTCAAGGATAGGTTTATTAGGTAATTGGAATCTAACTTTATGGGCCCTACAATCAAAGGAGACACAACATCTATGTAACTAATCCATCCCAAGTATGGCATCAAATTCACCACAACAAACCCAACAAGTCACAAGGAAAAACCTAATGCAAATATGAACATAGAACAATACCTATGAGCTTTCTAACAATAATAGACTCAACAAAGGGTTATATTCCAAACATTTACACAAAAACTCGGCACACACTTGAAGCCCACTAGCAACAAGAAAAAATAATGAAATAGATAGTGGCACCCGGGCCCATCAATGCATACATATCAAAACCAAAGGAAATTTCAACATACCGATAGCAACATCGAGCGCCTCTTCCCCTCCTTGCCTCCCTTGAAGAGCATAAAATCTAGGGTGCCATGGGGAACCTCCTTGATGACCTTCACCTCTACCTTCGGGTTGAGCATGAGGACAACCACTAACTTTGTGCCAAAATCCGCCACAACCCAAGCAAGAACTAGATCTCTTTAAACATGGGCTGCATGACATTTACCACACTTTTGGTACCTAGGCTTTGTCACCCCTTCATCATCTCATTTTCTCTTATTATGTTTACGTTGCTGAATCGAGATTTTTTTGGTCTTCTTTGACTCGCGGGTGCGAATCGGTAGCTGTGAAACTAGCTCTGGCTTGATGACTGTTCAATGTGCTCATCGGCGCCTGACCCTGAGATGTGGATCATCCAAGGCACATTAGCATGGCGTACTCCTCCCCCTTACCCTATGAACCATCTCCCTACAACCATAACAAGCATTAGTACTCCTATAGCATGGGCCATCATGGCCTCTACCACATCTTGGACACCTAGCATAAGGCACCACACAATCACCAACACCTTTAGGACATTGTAACTTACCCCCAACGGGCCCTCTTGGCCTCACTACTCCTCCACTTACCATTTGGAGTTTCGGGACCTCTCATTTGTTGATTGAGTTGAGTTGTCAACTTTGTCACCACTTTGGTCAATACCCATAGAGCATTGCGAACCTCCGCATTCGATATATCACTGTCCTCAGTAGCTTAAGACATATTCCGAAACGCAAAGATTAAAATAAGGAATAAGCCTTAGGGGACTTAACTCTATCGCACGACATAGATCAAGAAGAAGGGAAACATTTCCTAAAAATGCCTCATAGCCTCCCATTCATAGTCATGGCACACTTTACCACCATGAATAGGACTCTAATCGACATGGTGTGTGGACTCTGAGGACCATTAACAACCCAGTGCTCTTATACCAAGTTTGTCACGACCCAAACTAGGACCTAAATGTGACACGGCGCATGGGGAATCGAAAGGAACACCAAGCAAGCCTCTTAACATATCATTACACATCCTTGATCGCAGAAGCAATTAAACACCATAAAAGAATAGAAATAAGGGCATAGAGACTAAGGGGAAAACCTTCATTTCATAAAAATCAAAAAGAGTCGAAGACAGAGTCAAGCTTATAGCATCATTACGTACTTGTCCAACAAAACCTCTAAATATAGAACTTAGCGGGGCTCAAGACAAGCAACCAGGATCACCCTCAAAACAATGACAATATGTAATCAAAATATACAAGCTACAGTCTAAACATAAACACGAGAGAAGATAGATATTGTCCTCGCACTTGAGGACTCACCAAAAACTAGCTTGAACAATCCGTCTAGCCACGTGGAAGAGAGTCAATGGGAGATCTGGTTTCTACATAGTAATATCATGTAGGCATAGAGTATGTGTTAGTACGTTTGATTGTAGTAAGTATGTAGGATGCAATATAACAAGAGATAAGCAACATAATCAAAATGCATAACATAGGCAATGATTAAGGATGTAGCAATATGGCATGCATGGAAGATGCTTGAAGTAAATCATGCTTACATAGAATATAATGCATGTGCAAGAAGAGACCATCATTATAGAATCCATAGTCTATTGAGGTACCAACCCCTATATTGGTTGGTGGATTGTCTCACCCTACCATCCATTGTGATTGAGGTACCAATCCCTCAATTGGTTGTCAAGGTACAAACCCTTTGATTGGTTAGTGGATCATTGCATCCTACGACCCATGGTGATTGAGGTACAAACCACTCAACCTGGTTATCAAGGTACAAACCACTTGATTGGTTAGTGGATCTCGCACCCTACCACCCATAGTGATTGAGGTACAAATCCCTCAACCCAGTTATCAAGGTACAAACCCCTTGATTGGTTAGTGGATCATTGCACCCTACCACCGATGGTGACTGAGGTACAAATCACTCGACTCGATTATCATATACACACATTCCTTTCATTATCATGAAGTCATTCAGCCAATAAGACATGCATTGGACCTTCAATTCCTAAACAAATCATAACTAGTATTTTATCAAGCACTTGGTGGGTGTGTAATGCTAGTGTAAAACCATACAATTAAAGAGTGAAATCGTGCAAGAAATCTTGAAGTAAATCTTTTCACTAATACTTGGTATTACCATCATGCAATATACATCACAATCTTTCATCAAATCTCAAGATAGTTCTAAGATTCATAGTTAGAAACATGCATAAACAGTCACACTTTTACAAAACCTCAACATAGTTCATAGTCAAATTCATAATAGAAAATCCATATGTAAAATCAACTTAGAAACATGTATTTAGGCACAAAGGAAGCTTGGGCACAATGGGTGGAAGGACTCAATGGTTGAAACACACATACCTTGACTTTGGAGAATTCTTGATGAAGATTGAAAATGAAGACTTGAAGCTTGAGTGAAATCTTGAAGATTCAGATGAGTTTTAGGACTTGAAGTTTGGGCTGAAATAATAGTCTAAGTCTTTGAGAGAGTATTGGGGAATGTCTTGTATGATATGAAGGTGAAATATGGATAAGTATAGGTATTTTCACATATGAGAAGGCTTAGGCCCAAGATCCAAGAGCCTTGGACCGGAACACAAAAACTGAACAAAAGTACACACTGGCGCACCTTGGTCGCGTCGCGCCAGGGACGCGCCTGCTCACTATTTTTTTGCTCACTTTAAAATTTTGAAATTTGTTACTATTGCTCTATAATCGGGTTAGATGCATTGCCCACTCAATTTTTCCCCTGAACAAGAATATAAAGTCGCATTTTCGATATCACGCATAAATTTTGAGATATATGGAAATTACGATTCTGGG
Source organism: Solanum medicagineum (assembly GCA_026153255.1). NCBI lineage: Eukaryota > Viridiplantae > Streptophyta > Magnoliopsida > Solanales > Solanaceae > Solanum > Solanum medicagineum. The sequence goes on along the minus strand of JAPFFP010042190.1, from coordinate 6,278 downwards.
CACATTTTCGGGCACTTTTCGGGGTCGTTTCAGTTGCATTGACTCACATATATCACTATACATGAGTATCTTACTTGTACTATATGATGAGTTAATTGAGTGAGTCTAAATGACCGTTTGAGTTTGAGTCGAGTTGATTGTTTGTATTGATTGATTGAGTTGATGAGAAACTGAGTTGAGTGAGTATTGAGTTTTGAGCCGATTGATTGAGCATCGCGGTTTCAATTGATTATTGAGGATTGAGTCAATTGATGAGTTGAGCATGTTTTAGTCTTCGGAGGAGTATCGAGCACCGAGTAGGGAGCTAGTATACCTCAACTTTAACCCATAGAACTATGTTGCCAATCTAGGATAGTCGTTACAGCTCGTTCTGGCAACTCTTGCCCCATAAGTGGACATTTTCTATAGATCCAAGAGAGAGTTGATCGCCTTTTTTCATGTCAAGTTAAGGGTGGGTATGACAATGACATCACCTTCGTTGTGCATCACCAAACTAAAGGTGGTGGGATTGGATGTAGCTTAAGTGAAACTCCCAAGCAACATTGATTAAGCATGAAAATTTTTAAATGAGTCTAATTCTATTGAATTTAATTTTAAAAGCATGATTTATTTAAACTTGCATATCCCGAGCTGAGCAGGAGTTATTGAGTCGAGATGAGTGAGTTGATCTTTATTTTCTTGAGCTATTTTACACGCCAGTGTATTTCATATACTGACACCCATTTGGGCCTGCATCATTTTATAATGCAGATATAGGTGATAGAGGACTTCATACCGCACATCATTAAGGTCTAGATTAGTACACTTACAGAGTTGGTGAGCCCTATTTGCTTTCCGGAGGATCTCTTTTATCTTATAAGTTGATTTAGTATATTTTTTCTTTCTTTGATTAAAGTGTTCATGGCCTGTCATGACACCATCTAGATTGCTGAGTAGAGGCTTCATAAACGCGGAGTAGAGGATGTTAATGAGTGTTTTGTAATTCTAAACTCATTCTTTTGAAGCTTTGAGATAACAGAGTTACGTTTATCTTAATTATATCATTCTATTTTGAGTTCTTTCTTCTGTTGTTAAGTTTATGTGAGGATGAGGCCAGGTGGTTCTCTTGGGCAGTTAGCAATGGTTCTTCAAGTGCCGGCCATGGCAAGGGTACCCTCCCGGGGCGTGATAGAAAATAAATCAAATATTTTTAATTTGATATATTATGGGAAACTAACTCATTATGAGTTGAGAGACATGACCATTTGAAGTTGACGCTTCTATGAACTAATATGGAAACTTAATCAATGGAAATGTTTGGAATTTTCTTGACCTTGGGTGTCCCTTTTGACCTCTAACCATATCCTGCACACTTCGAATACTTAGAAAAAGACCTTAATATCACGCCGTGGGAGGGACCCAAGACGTGGCCGGCACCGAGAGACTATTGCTAGTCCACAAGCAAACCACTTGTCCTCATCGCATTCATTCATTCATACATTCTACTAATCAGCGAAAGACATAAGGAATATAAAGGGAAAATTTATCAAATCAGAAATAATAGTATCAACGAAAGGATAGTAGAAAGAACTAGCTCACAATCTTAACCATCAACATTTGATTATAGTCTGTGAAGCCTCTATCACTATCAGGTGGTGCCAATGACAGACCCTTGGATACCTCAATCAAAATAAAGCTAAAAATATCTAACTCCAAAGCAAGATGAAAATAACATAATGGATCCTTCGAAGTAAGGGAGGTTCACCAATCTGCTGAACTTCCTAGATCCTCAACGATGCATCTGCTAATGATCTCTATCCCTTGTAGCTGCATCATAAAACGATGCATCGTTGAATGGTGTTAGTACGTGGAATGTACAGTATGTAAAATAGCTGAATGAAACTGAAACAGGTAGAATAATATATAAACAACAATTAATATCAAGGATAATAACAAATTAACATGTCAAATGTCTATCTAAAGTAAGAATAAAGAGTAGACAAGTGACCCATCAAACCTCATCAATTGAAACAATCTCATCTTAGCTCATTTCATCTTGTCTCATCTCATCTCATCTCGACTCAGAGTACTCAAAGTAGGAACTTTCTGGGAGTTTCTCTTATCCAACAAAATCACTTATGAGCCAGTGAATATACAACAATCTCGCTGATGCTGCCACAACCATTCCGTACTTGCTAGGTAGGGAATGAATCGAATCCACTAGGGACCACCAACCAATCAAACAAGTCCTTTATTATTTCAGGGACTCTTTCAAGATGGAATCACAATGTAATGTGATGGGTCATGCTTGGTTACATAGTTTGACGAGTCCGAGTTGGGTTAACGCTTACTCTTTTGGTGCTCTATACTCCTCCTATGATTCAATGCTCATAAAACAATCTATCCAATCGAACTATCTCTATCAAATCATCTTAATCTGCGTCATGGAGGAACTATCTTTCAATAAGTCCCATAGAGACTCTAATCATCTCATCCATCAACATCTCAATCATTAACTCAAGTCCTAGAACAGTCATTAGGAAGAAAATGAATAGACAAATCATTAGAGTTCATTTGGAAAGACTCATGGGCCACCAAATACTATCAATCTATCATCATTCTCACATTCACAATCACAATCTCTATCAACATTCTCAATTATAGGGTTATACAATATCTCATGAAAAATACTCAATTCAAGAAAATAAGTTTATGTGATCATCAACATAAGAAAATACATGTAATTAACATAAAATTTCAAGAAAGTCTTCAAGAAACATTCATGAATCTTGTGTGTAGACTCATTAGACTTTCAACTCTTCTATGACCATCTATGGGGCACATGAGAGAACAATCTCATGCTTTTAGTTTACCCTTACATACCTAGGGTGAAACTATCAACAATCAACTCCAAGAATAGCATTTGAATTCTTCAATCTACGCTTCCTTCGTCTCCTCTCTCAAGCCCTAGTCTTTCAAGTTTTTAAAAAAGGACTTAGAATGGGGTTTAAGACCCTATTTATGAATCAAAATGAACAAATTTGATTGTGTTTCGAGTTTAAGAGGGATTGGAAATTGACCAGAATGCCCCTCAAATTAACAAGAATTGGTTCACTCAGAAAACTGTCTAGTCCGCGATGTGGAGGGGCACGGACTTGTATAATTTTTTCCTAAAAATTCTACGAATGAGTTTTAAATTCCCATAAAAAAAGGCATGTCCACATCCCAAGGAGGAGATGGTGCCCTTGGGTACCAAGGTGGATTGTGCATGCCTACTGTTGATGACTTGAGAAAGAAGATTCTAGATGAGGCTCATAATTCTTCCTATTCTATTGACCCTAGTTTTACAAAAATGTATGGAGATTTGAGGGAGATGTATTGGTGGGGTGGTATGAATAGAGATATTGCAAAATTTGTATCCAGATGTCACAATTGCCAACAAGTAAAAGCCAAACATCAAAGACCGGGTGGCCTAGACCAAGATATAGAGATTTCTACTTGGAAGTGCAAGGAAATCAACATGAATTTTGTGGTTAGGTTTCCTAAGACTAGAAAGCATTTTTGACTCTATTTGGGTTGTTGTGGATAGAATGAAAAAGTCGACTCATTTTCTACCGGTCAAAACTACTTATGGTGTCGAAGATTATGCTAAGTTGTATATACATAAGTTGGTTAGATTGCATAGGGTGCCTTTTTCTATCATTTCGGATTGTGGTGCCCAATTCACTTCTCACTTTTGGAGGTCCTTGCAAAGAGGTCTTGGTATCGAAGTTAAGCTTAGTATGGCCTTTCACCCTCAAACGGATGACCAAGCTGAGAGAACTATCCAAGCTCTTGAGGATATGCTTAGTGCTTGTGTTTTGGAGTTTAAGGGTAGTTGGGATGATCACTACAAAAAAATGCCTAATTTGTGATGGTTAACCTGTGGGAGTTTTAAAAAATCCCACCATTAAATCATTTATTGGCATTTATTTAAACCCTCATAATATAAGTCTTTTTGTGGTGATTTTATTATGGAGGTTAGAAAATCACCACAATTTAGTATAGTTGTGGCGATTACTAACCCCCAAAAATTTATTAATTTCATTACTTATATATATGTATATACTTAAAATAAAACCTAGATGCCAAATCAATAGTCATATTCATTTTTATTTGCTATTAAACTTTATTTAATCCTTTGTAGTACTAGTTAATTTTAAGGTAAAATATTTAATTAGTTGATACTATTTAATAATAATAGAGAAAAATAAAATAAATAAAAGCATGTTCTATGCAAACAAAAGAAATAAATAAATATTCCCTCATTTTTCATTTGGACCCAAATTCAACCAAAATTTTAATATTTTTCCCTCCAAAATATTAAAAATTGCCAAAGCTCAAAATTCCCCACCCCCCTCCCCCAAAACTTTAAACCAATCAAATAACCACCCAAATCCTTTATCTCTTTCCCCATAATTCATTACTCCCGACGTAACACACATCAAAAATACACCCAAAGTCAATATTACTCCCCTGTCCCTTCTCTCTTCTCCCTCCTCCCTTCTTTATTCTATTTTCTAATTCAATTATAATTTTGTGTGGCTGACTTGCTAATTAATTTTTTTTTGTAAGTTGTACAAAATGAAATGTATGGTAACTTTTTTTTAAATATAAAGATAATTATCTAATTATGTGGGTTTGATGATTCACAATCTAATTCTGTATAAGATTTTTCTTATCTCATATTGATGTGGCGATTGAGGTTGCTTCACATTGAATTTAAAAGATTGGATGATATCAACTCGGACTACCAAATAAATGATATGGAATTAAAGTATTTAAAATTGTAATGCTCATGTTATTGTACACAAGTTTATATTATTTTAATTGGACATGAATTTGAAATCTTGAAGTTAATTAATATGAATTTGTTTAGTGAAATTTGATTTGCCTTAAATGGCGTGTTAGTAAAGTATTTATTCATACTATTTTGAAGGCTTGATGAAATAAAAATGTTCATGTATTATTAAGATAAAATTTTCTAAGAATCCACAAATCAAATTAATATATAAACTTTGATATCACAAAATTTATTTTTTAAAATTTTGACATCATATTGTGAAGGTTCTAAACCATCACAAATTGATCTAAAAGTCCTCCACAAATTGAAAAGTCAATTTGTGAAGGACGTTATGGAGGTTTATTAAGACCATCGTAATATGCTTTTGTGGCATGGGTAATTGTAGAATTTTTGAAAAGTGCCACAATTCAATTTGTGGAGTCTCTAAACCGCCATAACTTGATAAAATAACCCCCATAAATTGACCATTTTCTTATAGTGGGTCATCCTCTACTCATTTAATTTGCTTACAATAATAGCTACCACTCAAGCATTAATATGACTCCTTTTGAAGCTCTTTATGGTAGACGTTGTAGATCACCGGTTGGATGGTTTGAAGTGGGGAAATGACTTTGCTAGGTCCAGATTTGGTAATGGAAGTCTTGGAGAAGGTGAGGTTGATAAGGGAGAGATTGCAAATAGCCCAAAGTAGACAAAAGTCGTATTCCGATGAGAGGAGAAGGGATCTTGAATTTACGGTTGGTGATTGGTCTATTTGAAGGGCTCACCCATGAAGGGTGTGGTTTGATTTGGCAAGAAAGGTAAATTGAGCCCGAGGTTTGTGGGTCTTTATAGAGTGCTGAGGAGGATTGGTAAGATGGCCTGTGAGTTGGAGTTGCCCATTGATATGAATATGATTCATCCGATTTTCTATGTATTTATGTTGAGAAAATGTGTGGGTGACCCAAGTGTTATTGTACCTCTGGATGTTGTGGGTGTGGTAGAAGATAATTTGACTTATGAGGACGTTCCGGTAGAAAGTTTGGATAGACAAGTGAAGAGATTGAGAAACAACGATGTAGCTTCCGTGAAGGTTCTTTGGAGAAACCAACAAGTTGAAAGTGTCACATGGAAAGCCGAGGCGGATATGCAAAAGTGATACCATATTTCTTCCACTCTACTCAGGCCGAAGGTACTAATTGAAGTCCCTTATATGATTTCAAGTCTTAAGTTTCAGCCCTCATATCATTTTGCATGCATTCATGTTTATGTTGACAAGTTTATGGTGAGTTTCGACACTTATGTTGACATTTTTGAAAAAAGTGTTTAAGTTAATTGTTGCATTCTTCTTGGGATGAACTATTCATGATTACTTCTTTTATGTACATTTCTTTGACATTCGGGTTCGAATGTTCCCAAGAGGGAGATATTGAAACGTCTCCCCAAAAATGTGCCTTGAAAATGCCCATAATTGTAA
>JAPFFP010042189.1:0-14377 GCA_026153255.1 Solanum medicagineum | reverse complement strand
TTAATATTATGTGCCCTTGTCATCTAACATTGAATGAAGGTTTTATAAGTCATATGCATTGCACGCCCACATACTTAGTATATTCAAATATACTAACACAGAATTTTTGCCTACATGATCTAACCATGTAGGGAACAGAGACTACCTTCATCCAATGTTTGACGGATAGATCAGATTTGGGACACTTGTTGTTGTGAGTCCTCTCTTCCAAGGAGAAGCCACTATCGATCTACCTTATTCTACTTTGGGCTTATGCTATCTTTACTTTGAGTGTAAGCCTGGGACATGTTGGCCCCCGTCCTACCTTATAAGTAGAGGCATTGTTGGACATCTTGTAGACTCTTGTACGGACATATACTATGTGTTGTAATAGGAGACTATGATTTTGGTTATCTATCGGTATGGCCATTATGATTATGAATATTATGATAAGTGATTATGTTATGATATGGAAATGTAGATGATCCTAAGTGTCGTATTGCTTCCATAGAATGAGTCATACTTATCAGCCCCTTAGTCATTATGTGTTATATGTTATATGAATCCATATTAATCCCTATCTCTATGACATCCCCATAGCATGAGTCCTACTTTGCCATCCCTTAAAACTATGTGTTTACTATTTTGTATGCGCTTAATCGATGATATGTGAATGGATGCAATGAGGCTTGTTAAGGGACTCTTGGGTTCCCATTCACCATGTCACTCCTAGACCCTAGCTTCGAGTCCTGACAGGACTCTTCACCTTACCATATTCTAGCTCACCCATGGATCTGGGGATACCTTAAGTCAGCAGCTCCTTTTGAAGATAAGGCATTTGCATAAACTTCGAAACTGTACCCAAAGAACTTACTTACATAAACTCCGAAACTGTACCCAGGGAACTTACGTCTGGAAAGTCTCAAGCTTGCAAAAAGAAGTTGCATAAAGTTAAAGACTGTTTTATGTACCTACCTCGTCAATTCAAATATCGTAATCAATCACTTTCCATGGTGGTATAGCCCAAAAGGGTGGCAAGAAACTGCTAATATGACTGTTTTATGGTACCAATCTCTTCAATTCAATTATCTTGACTTATACTATCTTGTCTTGGTATCAAAGCACTAGGTGTATAAATGATCCTCGGAGTCCAACATGCCGCATCGAGTGTCAAAGAAACCCTTACAGGAAATTGCTAACTTTGAAAATTGAAATTACGATTTGGCGCTCTAAAATCGGTGTTAGACCTATCTCCCACTTAATTTAGCCCCCTAATCATGAATATGAAGTCGAATTTTCGATATCACACACGAATTTTGAGATATATGGAACTTACAATTTTGTGCTCTTTCGAGGCACATTTTCGTTTTTTGTGGTCATTTCAATATCCCCCCTTGGGAACATTCATCCCCGAATGTCAAAGAAACGTATATAATAGACGTAAATAAGATAATTTCAGCCAACAGAAGAATGCAACAATGCACTTAAACATCACTTTTAAAATCTCAACATAAGTGTAAAAATCACCATGAACTTGTCAACGTAAACATGAATGCATGCAAGTGACATAGAGGCTGAAACATGACTTGGAATCACATAGGGACTTTGAACTAGTACCTTAGGCTTGATTAGAATGGTAGAGATAAGGATATCGCTTTTGTATGTCGGCCTCGGCCTACCATGTAGCACTTTCGACTTGTTGATTCCTCCAAAGGACATTAACGGAAGCCACATCCTTGTTCCCCAATCTCTTCACTTGTCTATCCAAGATCTCTACTGGAACCTCTTAGTAAGTCCAGTTTCCTTCAACAACACCCACAACATCTAATGGAACAATAGCATTCGGGTCACCCAAACATTTCCTCAACATGGATACATGAAAGATCCGAGAACCAAGTCCATTTCACTAGGCAACTTCATCTCATAGCCTACCTTACCATTCGTCCTCAACACCCTATAAGGACCCACATATCTTGGACTCAATTTACCCTTCTTACCAAAAGGAACCACACTCTTCATGGGTGGGACCTTCAAATATACCCAATCACCAACTTTAAATTCAAGCTCCCTTCTTCTCAAATTGGCATAGGAATTTTGACGACTTTGGGCTGTTTTTAACCTCTCCCTAATCAACCTTACCTTCTCCATAGCCTCCATGACCAGATCCGGACCCAACAAAGCCATTTCTCCAACTTAAAACCACCCAACCGGTGATCTATAATGCCTACCATAGAGGGCCTTAAAAGGAGCCATACCAATACTAGAATGATAGCTTTTATTATAAGAAAACTCAATCAATGGAAGATGATCACCCAACTACCCTTAAACTCCAAAACACAAGCTCTAAGCATATCCTCAAGAGTTTGGATAGTCCTTTCGGCTTGACCATCCATTTGAGGGTGAAAGGCCGTACTAAACTTAACATTGGTACCAAGACCTCTTTGGAAGGACCTCAAAAGGTGAGAAGTGAATTGAGAACCACGATTTAATATGATGGACAAGGGCACCCCATGCACTCTAACTAATTCATGAATGTACAATTAAGAATAGTCTTCGGCCCCATAGTCTTAACTGGTAGGAAATGAGCCGACTTTGTCATTCTATCAACCACAACCCAAATAGAATCAAAACCCTTTATAGTCTTAGGCAACCGAACCACAAAATCCATGTTAATTTCCTCCCACTTCCAAGTAGGAATCTCTATATCTTAGGTTAGGCCACCCGACCTTTAGTGTTTGACTTTGACTTTTTGGCAACTATGACAACCAAATACAAATTTGGCAATGTCTTTCTTCATACCTCTCCACCAAAACATATCCCTCAAATCTCTGTACATCGTGGTAGAATCGGGGTGAATAGAATTGGAAGAATTATGAGCCTCATCAAGAATCTTCTCTCTCAAGCCATCAACACTAGGTACAGACAACCTACCTTGGTACCTAAGGGCACCATCTCCCCCTTGGGAGAAAACCTCCACTTGCCATCACCACCAAAGACTTAAATTCTAACAAGGAGGGATCAAGATCTTTCTATCCTTTTAGCTTATCAACCAAGGAAGATTTGGAACTATCAACAACCACAATGCCACCATTATCAAACTCTTCCCAACCTAACCCCAAATCTAGCCAACTGATGGACCTCTCTAGCCACCTCTTTTCTGCTACCACCAACATGAGCTAGGCTACCCATAGACACCCTACTCAAATCATTAGCCACAACATTAGCCTTACTGAAATAATAATGCACACTCTCATCATAATCCTTAAGAAGCTCTAAGCACCTTCGTTGTCTCAAGTTGAGATCTTTTTGAGTGAACATATATTGGAGACTCTTATGATCGGTAAACATAATAACATGCACCTCATACAAATAATGACGCCAAATTTTCAAAGAAAAAACCATGGCGGCCAATTAAAGATCATGAGTAGAATAATTCTTTTCATGCACCATAAGTTGCCTAGAAGCATAGGCTATCACATTACCATTTTGCATCAAGACACGACCCAAACCAATCCGAGAGGTATCACAATACACCATAAACCCTTCCAACCCTTTGTGGTAGAGACAAAATTGCAGTGGACACAAGCTGATCCTTCAAGGTTTGGAAACTCCTTTCACACTCATCGGTCTACACAAACTTAGCCTTCTTTTGAGTTAACTTAGCATGGGAGAAGCAATAGAAGAGAACCCATTCACAAACCTCCGATAGTAACCCACTAAGCCCAAGAAGCTTCTAATGTCCGATGGAGTCAAAGGTCTAGGCCAATTTCTAATCACTTTCATCTTTTTAGGATCCACCTTAATACCATCCCCCCGACACCACATGACCTAGAAAGGCAACCTCTTTCAACCAAATTCACAATATTGATACTCGCATACAACTTCTCTTCCCTCAATATTTGCAACACTACCCTCATATGACTCACATGCTCCTCCTCACTATGAGAATAGATCAAGATATTATCAATGAAGACCACCAAAAACAAATCAAGGTAGGGTTATAAGACCCTATGCATAAGATCCATGAAGATAGCCAGTGCATTGGTCAATCCAAAAGACATAACCACAAATTAATTTGCCCATACCTGGAAGGCCATATTGGGAATGTCATATTCCCTCAGCTTCACTTGATGATACCCAGACCGAAGATCAATCATAGAGAAGTGACTAGCCCCTTGAAGTTGGTCAAACAAATCATCAATCCTTGGTAGAGGATACTTATTCTTGATGGTAACCTTATTAAGTTGCCGGTAGTCAATGCACATTCTAAGGGACCCATCTTTCTTCTTCACAAACAACACCAGTGCACCCCAAGGTGATTCTCTAGCTCTAATAAAATCCTTCTCCAATAAATCCCTCAATTGCTCCTTCAACTCGTTTAACTCTGCCGGGGCCATACGATAAGGGGGAATAGAAATGGGTTGAGTATCGGGAGGGAGGTCCCTAGAAGAATCTATTTCCTTTTTGGGAGGAACACTAGGAAGTTCATTTGGAAAGACATCAAGGAACTAACTAACCATCGAGACTGACTCTATAGGAAAGACTTTGGACTCAACATCCTAACCCTTACCAGATGATGGAGACACCCCTTAGAGATCAACTTTTCCGCTTAAATGGATGAGATAAACCTACCCTTGACCACTATATCATGACTCTCCCAATCAAGGAAGGGTTCATTCGGGAATTAGAATTTGACCCTATGGGCTCTGCAATCAATAGAGGCATAATATGCATGCAACCAATCCATCCCAAGAATGACATCAAAATCCACCATATTTAATTTAATAAGATTACAAGGTACTATTTTATGTAAGATGCAAATAGGACAATTTCTATAAACCTTTATAGCAACAATAGATGCACCAATAGGAGTAGACACCTCGTAGGACTCACACAACAATTCAAGTTCAACATGAAACTTTTTGGTAACAGAAGGAGTAACAAAAGAAAGAGTGGCACCCAGGTCTTTCAATGCATACACATCAAAATCAAAGACTTTTAACATACAGGTGAAGACATAGGGAACCTCATCAACCCGTTGTCTCCTTTGAAGAGTATAGAACTGATTATGCCTTGGGGCACCACCTTGTTGGCCTCCTCTCTCCAAAGGAACTGCATTAGTACCTCGACCTTGTGGACGAACATCCTTACCCTTGTTTTGATTATGAGGACAATCAACCTTCTTGTGACCCACTTCTCCACAACCAAAACAAGCATTGGTGTCCCTGAAATACTGGCCACCATGACCCCTACCACATTTTGGACACATAGCATTAGGCACCACACCACCATCACCTTGGACCCTTGAATAGTCATTGTCAAATCTCTTATTAGAAGCATGAGAAGACCCTTGGCCTTGAAGAAACTGGCCACCCTTGGAACCTTGTAATTTACAATCAAAACGGGCCCTCTTGGCCTCATTACTTCTCCTCTTCCTCAACATTTCCCCCTCCAATTATTCGGCATAAGTCATCAAGAGGGACAAATCCATGTCACTAATCAACATAGCGTCCAGACACTCCTCATTCACAAAATTGGATACACCCATCACAAACTTATTCATCCCTGACCTCGGGTCGGCAACCAAGTGTGGAGCATATTTAGAGAGTTGGTTGAACTTGAGGGCATACTCCCTCACACTCATAGATCCTTGCTTCAAATTCATGAACTCCATCATTTTGGCCTCCCTAAGCTCAAGAGAGAAGAACCGGTTAAGGAAAGCCACCTTAAACTCCTCCCAAAGGATCACATTGTTGTTCCCCTTTTCCTCCTTTAATTGAGTGCACCATATTTGAGCCACCCCCTTGAGTTGGTAAGCCGCCAACTCTACCTTCTCCTCCCACCTAAGATCCATGATAGACAACACTTTGTACACCTCATCAATAAATTCTTGAGGATCCTCATCTACTTTAGACCCATTGAACTCCAGTGGGTTCATCCTCATAAAGTCCGTCACTCGAGATGCCGAAGTTAGAGCATGAGGGGCTTAGGCCCCTTGGTTGGCTTGGTTAGCCACAATATGAGCTAGCAAGGTGAGAGCATCCTTGAGCTCTCCATGAGCTGGTTGTTCCTCGAGTGTGCGGGATCTTCTTCCTCTTGTGTTAGGAAAGATCTAGCATAGCAGAGAACATTCATTAGAGGAGGAACTTTACCTAACTTCTACAATATGACATAGAGTAAGAAGAATGGAAACATTTCCTAGAACGTCTCGTAGCTCTTACTCATAGTTATGGTGCACAAGACAACAATGAATAAGACTCTAATCAACGCAGTGTGTTGGATGCCTAGGATCATTAACAACCTAGTGCTCTGATACAAAGTTTGTCATGACCCAAGCCTAGGGCCTAGACGTGACATGACGAATGGGGAACCCAAAGGGACCCCATTCAAGCGTCTTAACATACTATTACACACCCTTGGTTGTGAAAGCAATAAAACAACAATATGAGATAGTAGAAAGGGGAAATGGGGTTAAGGGACATCCTTGATACCATAGAAAAATAACAAGCATAGAATAGTATTAATAAATCATAAGGTTCCAATAAAACCTCTACTACATAGATAGGAGTGGGCGCCAAGACAATCTCCGGACTCACGCTTATAGTCATAAGTTGCCAACATAAAAAGAGTTAATACATAGCATAAATCAAGAGAAACATATCCTCGGAGTTGAGGACTCACTAATTTTCTTTGAGAGAAATCGTACTAGCCACGTGGAGGAGGAGGTTGATAAAGTGGAGCTCCGATTCCTACATGGTAGCATTATGTAGCCATAGAGTATGCGTTAGTACATTTTATTGTACTAAGTATATAGGATGCAATGCAACAAGAGATAGACAACATAATCGAAATGCATAATTAGGCAATAAATAATCATATGACAATATAGCATGCATAGTGATGCTTGAAGTAAAACATGCTTACATAGAATATATTAAATGTGTTGTAAGAGACCAACAATATGATGGTGGTCATACCTCGCCATCCATGGTGATTTAGGTATCAAACCCTTAATTGGTTGATGGTAGTCACACCCCGCTATCCGTGGTGATTGAGATATCAACCCCTCAATTGGTTGATAGTGGTCTCACCCTGCCATCCATGGTGATTGAGGTATCAACCCCTCAATTGGTTGATGGGTCTCACTTGCCATCCATGGTGATTGAGGTCTTGCACCCCTCAACTAGGTGTGGTCAACTTGCAACAGTATAGATACTTTACATGAAATCAACTCATATATACATTCCTTTCATCATCATAAAGTCATACAAGTCATAGGTCATGCAATGGATCATCAATAGCTCAAGAACCCTAAATCGGGCATTTTATCAAACACTTGGTGGGTGTGTAATGCTAGTGTAAAACTATGCAATTAAGGAGTGAAATCATGAAGTAAATTAACCCACTAACACTTGGTAATACCACCTTGCAAAATATATTGAAACCCCTCATCAAAACTAATCATAGATCTTAGATTTATAGCTCAAAACATGCATAAACAATCACACTTTTACAAAACCCCAACATAGTTCATAGTTAAATTCATAATAGAAGACCCATAAGTAAAATCAACCTAGAAACATGTAATTTAGGTAAAAAGGAAGCTTGGGCACCATGGGTGAAAGTACTTAATGCTTGAAACCCACATACGTAAGCTTTGGAGAATTTCTTGATGAAGATTTGAATGGAGACTTGAAGCTTGAATGAAATCCTTAAGATCTGGAATGAGTTTTGGCACTTGAATTTTGAGTGAAATATTTGTCTGAGTGTTTGAGAGAGTATTGGGGAATGTTTGTATGATATGGTGTTGAGATATGGCTAAGTATGGGTATTTTCACATATGGGAAGACTTAGTCCCAAGACCCAAAAGCGTTGGTCCAAGATAAAATGACTAGGAAAAATAACACTGGGGCGCGCCCAAGGCGCGTCGCTCCAGGGGTACGAACCCTTATTGGAAATCACCCACTTTGAAAATTGAAATTGTGATTCGGCCGCTCTAAAATCGGGGTTATACCCATTTCCCACTCAATTCTTCCCCCAATCAAGAATATGAACTCAGACTTTCAGTATCACGCACGAAGTTTGAGATATACGGAAATCGCCATTTCATGTAATTCCGAGGCACATTTTCAAGTAACTTTTGGGGTCATTTCACCAATCTAGCCAACCGATGGACCTCTGTAGCCACCTCTTTGTCCGCATCATCAACATGTGCTAGGATAGCCATACACACTCTACATTGAGCATCGGCCACAACTTTAGCCTTACCAGGGTGATAATGCACATCATATCATAATCCTTAAGAAGCTCTAACCACCTTCTTTGTCTCAAGTTGATATCTTTTTAGTTGAACATATCATGGAGACTGTTATGATTAGTGAACACATCAACATGAACCCCATACAAATAATGATGCCAAATTTTCAAAGCAAATACCACGGCAGCTAATTCAAGATCATGGGTAGTGTAGTTCTTTTCATGCACCTTAAGTTGTATAGAGGCATAAGCTATCACCTAACTATTTTGCATCAAAACACAACCCAAACAAATTCTTGAGGCATCACAATACACAAAAAACCCTTCCAACCCTTCCGGTAGAGACAAGATAGGAGCGGAAACAAGCTTATCCTTCAAAGTTGGAAACTCTTTTCACACTCATCGGTCCACACAAATTTTTCCTTCTTTTGGGTCAACTTAGTCATTGGAGAAGCAATAGAAGAGAAACCACTAATAAACCTCCGATAGTAACCTGCCAAACCTAAGAAACCTCTAATGTTTGATGGAGTCAAATATCTAGGCCAATTTCTAATCACTTCCATCTTCTTAGGATCCACCTTGATACCATCACCCGACACCACATGACCTGAAAAGGCAACCTCTTCAACCAAAACTCACATTTTTCATATTTGGCATACAACTTCTCCTCCCTCATGATTTGTAACACCACCCTCAAGTGAGCCATATGCTCCTCCTCACTATGGGAATAAATCAAGAGATCATCAATGAAAACCACCACAAAAGAGTCAAGGTAGGGTTTAAAAATCCTATTCATAAGATCCATAAAGATAGCCGGTTCATTATTCAGACCAAAGGACATAACCACAAACTCATAGTGTCCATAACTAGTTCGAAAAGTCGTCGTGGGAATGTCACACTCCGTCACTTTAACTTGGTGGTACCCGGACTGAAGATCAATCTTAGAGAAGTGTCTAGCCCCTTGAAGTTGGTCAAAAAGATCATCAATCCTTGGTAAAGGATACTTATTTTTCACGATGACCCTATTAAGTTGCCGGTAGTCAATCCACATTCTAAGAGTACCATCCTTCTTCTTCATAAAAAACACTGGTGCACCCCAAGGTGATTGACTAGGCCTAATAAAACCTTCCCCAACAAACCCCTCAATTTCTCTTTCAACTCCACGGGGGCCATACAGTAAAGGGGAATAGAAATGGGTTGAGTATCAGGAATAAGGTGTGTATTAAAATCTATTTGCCTTTCGAGAGGAACACTGGGAAGCTTAATAGGAAAGATATCAAAGGAACTCATTAACCACCAGAACCGACTCTATAGGAGGGACTCTGGACTCAACATCCCTAACCCTCATAAGATGATAGATACACCCTGTAGAAATCAACTTTTGGGCTTTAATGCAAGTAATGAATCTACCCTTGACCACCACATTATTACTCTCCCACCTCAAGGACGGGTTTATTAGGGAATTGGAATTTGAACCTATGAGTTCTGTAATCAATAGAAGCATAATATGCATGCAACCAATCCATCCCAAGAATGACATCGAAATCCACCATATCTAACTTGAGAAAATCACAAGGCAATTGTTTATACAAAATGAAAACGGGACAATTTCTATAGACTTTTCTAGAAACAATGGATGCACCAATGGGAGTAGACACCGCATATGGTTCACACAATAATTCAGGGTTAACATGAAACTTTTTGGCAACAAAAGGAGTAACAAAAGAAATAGTGGCACCTGGTTTATCAATGCATACACATCAAAATCAAAGACTTTCAACATACCGGTGACGACATCGGGCACCTCATCTACCCCTTCTCTCTCTTGAAGAGCATAGAACCAATTGTACCTTGGGGCACCATCTTGTTGACCTCCCCTTTCTTTGGGACCTGTATTTGCACCTTGGCCTTGTGGATGGCCATCTCTACCCTTGTTTTGATTACGAGGACAATTAATCACCTTATGACCCACTTCACCACAACCATAACAAGCTTTAGTGTCCTTCAAACGTAGGCCATTGTGACCTTTACTACATCTTGGGCACATAGGACTAGGAACCACACCACTACCACCTTAGACCCTTGGGTTGTCATTAGCAAACCTTCTATTAGGAGCATTGGAATAACTTTGGCCTTGATGAAACCGACCACCCTTGGGACTTTAGAACCTACCCTCAAAACGGGCCCTCTTGGCCTGACCCATTCTCCTCTTTCTCAATTATCCCCCTCCAATTGTTCGGCATAAGTCATGAGGCGAGACAAGTCCATATAACCTATAAACATGGCGGCACGACATTGTTCATTTACCAAGTCGAACACACCCATCACAAGCTTGTTTATCCTAGACTTGCACTTGACCACCAATTATGGAGCATATTTAGAGAGTCGGTTGAACTTGAGGGCATACTCCTCACGCTCATCGACCCTTGCTTTAGATTCATGAATTCCATCATGTTGGCCTCCATTAGTTCAAGAGGGAAGAATCAATTGAGAAATGCCACCTTAAACACCTCCCAAAGGATCACATTGTTGTTCCCTTTCTCCTCCTTCCATTGAGTAAACCATATTTGAGCCACCCTTTTGAGTTGGTAGGCTGCCAACTCCGCTTTCTGCTCCAACCTAACACCCATAGTATACAATACTTTGTACACTTCATCAATAAATTCTTGATCAACCTCATCCACGTTAGACCCATGGAACTCCGGTGGGTTCATCCTCACAAAATACCTCACCCTAGATTTCAAAGTAGGAGCATGAGGGGCTTGGGCCCATTGGTTGATTTGATTAGTCATAGCTTGAGCTAACATGGCAATAGCATCCCAGATTTCTTCATAAGCTGGTTGTTCTTCGGGTGTACGAGCTCTTCTTCCTCTTGGAATAGGCATGATCTAGCATAGGAAAGGACATTCGTTAGGGGAAAACCTTACCTTAATTTCTATAGCACGACATAGATCAAGAAGAAGGGAAACATTTCCTAAAACACCTCATAGCCTCTTGCTCATGGTCATGGTGCACCTAACCATGAACAAGACTCTAATCGATGCAGTGTGTTGGATGTCGAGGACTATTAATAACCTCATGCTCTGACACCAAGTTTGTCATAATCCAGGCCTAGGGCCTAGACGTGACACGGCTAATGGAAACTCGAAGGGACCCAAACAAGCCTCTTAGCATATAAATCACACATCCTTGGTCATGAAAGCAAAGTAAATAACATCAAGAAAGTATAAGCAAGGGTAAAGGGAGTAAGGGAAGTCTTTAATCACATAAATCATAAAAGAGTCAAGCTCAAACACTATTACAACATTAGTTCCAACAACACCTCTAAACAAACACTTAAGCATGGGCCGAGAAACTTTCCGGGCTCACCTTCATAGTATAAAGAGTTCAACATTAAGAAATGACAAAGGCAAGAGTAGCATAGCTAATGTTCCGAACTTTGAGGACTCACCAATAGCTTATGTCCAAGATGACCAACAAGCCACGGGGAGGATGATCATGAGGGGCTCCGGTTCCTACATGGTAACATTATGTGGGCATAGAGTATGCGTTAGCACGTTTGAATGTACTAAGTATGTAGGATGCAATGCAACAAGAGATGGGCAACATAATCAAAATGCGTAGACATAAGCAATAGGTAAGTATAATGCAATACGGTATGCATGATCAATGCTTGAAGTAAAACATGCTTATATAGAACATATTACATGTGTAGGAAGAGACCATCATCATATACCAAGCAAACTAGTACTTGTTATCCAAGGCATGTCACCCCCTTGGAAGGTGATTGAGGTATATACCTCTCAATTGGTAGATGAGCATGTCACTCCCCACATAGCGGTCAAGGTATATACCTGTCAACATGGTAGATGGGCATATCACTCCCCATCAAAGTGTCCAAGGTATATATCTGTCAATATGGTAGATGGACATAGCACCCTCCATCATAGTGGTTAAGATATATACCCCTTAACTTGTAGATGGACATAACACCCTCTATCATAGTGGTTGAGGAATAGCACCCCCTCAACAAGGTGTTGTCAACTTGCAACACTATAGTTACTTTTCATGAATTCAACATATACATATATTCGTTTCATCATCATAAAGTCACTTGACTCATAGGCCATGCAATACATCATTAATAACTCAAGAATCCAAAACCGAATATTTTATCAAACACTTGGTGGGTGTGTAATGCTAGTTTAAAATTATGCAATTCAAGAGTGAAATCATATGTCAAAACTTAATATAAATCTACCCACCAACACTTGGTAACACCCTCATGCAAGATACATTGAAAATCCTTATCAAATCTCATCATAGAACATAGATTCATAGTTCAGAACATGCTCAAACAGTCCACATTTCATGAAACCCCAAAATATTTTATATTCAAATTCATAGTAAGGACTACCCATACATAAATCAACTTGAAAACATGCAATTTACATAAAAAGGAAGGTTGGGCACCATGGGTGAAAACACCCAATTGTTGAAACCCACATGTCTCAACTTTGGAGATTTCCTTGATGAAGATTTGAATAAGGACTTGAAGCTTGAATAAAATTCTTGAGATCCGGAATGAGTTTGGGACACTTGAATTTGAATGAAATATTTGGTTAAGTGTTGGAGAGGGTTTTGGGGAATGTCTTGGATGATACGGGGTTGAAAAATGACTAAGTATAGGTGTTTTTACACATAGGAAGGCTTAGGCCTAAGACTTCAAAGCCTTAGGTCGAAATGAGAAAAATTGACAACAAAATACACTGCTCCGCGATGGCTCCACATCGCGAAGCCAACGCACCCCCACTATTTTGCGCAAACTTGGAAAAATCAAATTTTTCTACGGTTGCTTTAAAATCAGGATTATAGCCATTCCCACTCAATTTTGCCCCCTGATCAAGAATATGAAGTCATATTTTTGATATCTCTCACGAATTTTAAGATATATGAAAATTACGATTATGGGCATTTCCGAGGCACATTTTCGGGCACTTTATGGGACATTTCATGCAAGACCCATGAATGAATAGCCAACTAATCCCACGGGTACTTCTGATATAAGATCTGACAAAGAAAAACTAAATGCAAAGATTATTGGGATGCTTGCTCAAAATATAGCCAATCTGGAGATGCAAGAGCTAACTAGGGCAGATGACATTCAGGGCAACTAGCACACCAAGCATGTGTACCGCAAGTATGGCAGTACAAGTAGCCGCTATATGTCCCATGACAGTCATGATATGGGAAATCAGAATCCCAAAATTGAGGACATGGTTGACCAGTTGTTAAAAAGGGCGGACGCACAAGATGAGACTTTGAGGGGGGTTAAGTCCAACATGGCCAAGATAAATCATAAAGTTGAAGAATAATCTATTGCAAGAAAACAACTCAATTGATAGTTCGAACATATCTCAGTTCAACTAGGGTAGATTCAAAGAGGAATGATGACTAACATCATAGCTCCAAATCTAAAAGATGCTGATGGGCATTAGATGGAAGAAAATTTTGGTGAGGGGAGTACCCTTGAATGTGCTACAAATACTAATGAGGGAGCACAAAAGCTTGAGGAAGAATGAGCACTGAAGCAATCGGTCATGCCCCAAGTCCCGTTAGGGCGGACTGGCACCCGTTGCCACTAAGGCCCGGGAGAACCAACCTGTACCTATGCGTTTACCATACGTATTATAAGGGGTTTCTACCTTTAACATGCCTTAAAGCAGACAAACAGTGATAACAAGCCAAAAGGAAATACATATGACTATGCCGTCGGGGCCACAGTGTTTAAAGTGCGAGACATGACTTCACTTTCACTTTACATAGTTTACAAAGCCTCTAAATAAAGAGAAACGTCTGACGAGGGTCGGGACAAGCCCCGCCCCAACTAACTGTACAATATAAACATAAACTCCAGACATATGCGAAGCCCCGAAGCAACCTGGAGCTTGGTGACAACAGCTGAATATCCTGTACTCCTACTAGGGAGATCTACTCGCACCTGTACCTGCAGCATGAAATGCAGGTCCCCCACAAGGGACGTCAGTACGAGATAATGTACTGACTATGTAAGGCAGGGAACATTGTATATGATATAATAACTCAAGTGAAACTGTACACTGATGTAGCATAAGAGACCACC